>JAUELC010172358.1:0-11062 GCA_031471745.1 Cryptochiton stelleri | reverse complement strand
GCAATAAAGAATAACAAAGTGTGCTATCATAAACAACGATAGGGTCATTTACTGCATAAAACAATAGCAAAGTGTGCGGTCATAAATAACGATGGAGCCAAAGACTGCAATAAAGAATTGCAAAGTGTGCTGTCATAAACAACGATAGGGTCATTCTCTGCATAAAACAATAGCAAAGTGTGCAGTCATAAATACCGATAGAGTCATTTACTGCATAAAACAATAGCAAAGTGTGCTATCAGGAATAAAGATAGAGTCATTTACTGCATAAAACAATAACAAAGTGTGCTGTAATAAACAACGATAGAGTCATTTACTGCATAAAACAATAGCTAAGTGTGCGGTCATAAATAACGATAGAGTCATTTACTGCATAAAACAATAGCAATGTGTGCTATCATAAACAACGGTAGAGTCATTTACTGCATAAAACAATAGCAAAGTGTGCTATCAGGAATAAAGATAGGGTCATTTACTGCATAAAACAATAACAAAGTGTGCGGTCATAAATAACGATAGCGTCATTTACTGCATAAAACAATAACAAAGTATGTTGTCAGAAATAACGATAGCGTCATTTACTGCATAAAACAATAGCAAAGTGTGCTGTCATAAACAACGATAGAGTCATTTACTGCATAAAACAATAGCAAAGTGTGCGGTCATAAATAACGATGGAGCCAAAGACTGCAATAAAGAATAACAAAGTGTGTTGTCAGAAACAACGATAGAGCCATTTACTGCATTAAACAATAGCAAAGTGTGCTATCAGGAATAAAGATAGGGTCATTTACTGCATTAAACAATAATAAAGTGTGCTGTCAAAAATAACGATAGTGTCATTTACTGCATAAAACAATAGCAAAGTGTGCGGTCATAAATAACGATGGAGCTAAAGACTGCAAAAAAAACAACAAAGTGTGCTATCAGAAATAACGATAGTCATTTACTGCATTAAATAATAACAAAGTGTGTTGTCAGAAATAACGATAGCGTCATTTACTGCATAAAACAATAGCAAAGTTTGCGATCATAAATAACGATGCAGCCAAAGACTGCAATAAAGAATAACAAAGTGTGCTATCATAAACAACGATAGAGTCATTTACTGCATAAAACAATAGCAAAGTGTGTTGTCAGAAATAACGATAGCGTCATTTACTGCATAAAACAATAGCAAAGTGTGCTATCAGGAATAAAGACAGGGTCATTTACTGCATTAAACAATAATAAAGTGTGTTGTCAGAAATAACGATAGTCATTTACTGCAATAAACAATAACAAAAAGGGATGTCTGAACTAAGGATATTGTCATTTACTACATTAATCAATAGCAAATAACATATCGATAGAGTCATTGATATTAGAGCAATTTCAGACTGTAGCCGATTTCGCACAGCGAAAAAGTAAACCTTACTCACAACACTAAATTCTACAGTTTGAACTGAATTACATTTGTTTATTACTTTAATAGTAACATGGGGATGAAAATGCAAAAAAACGAAATATCTACTTTAAAAACTCACCGATTGACAGACCGTAATCGAATTTTACTGAAGTATGAAATTGCTTTTTGTGATCTGACCTGCACCATGTTCAATTAAAGGAGAAGAAAACAAAAAAACAAAACCATATCCAAATTGTAGACCCTATTAAGTTGTTAACAAAACTACTTTTAAAGTTTTTGTGTGATTCTTTGCTTTCCAGTGAACACCTGTTGAATGGAGATGCTGTAAGTAAATGTATGGTGGAATTGTTATGCCATATTGAGTTGAGTGATGTCATTGAACATCATAGAAGTAAATATATATCAAAATCCGTGTAACAGTTGTATGTAACTTTATCCAGTACTTTTGTCCTATTTCTGCTTTGCCAGGTTAGAATTTGGAGTAATTTGGGCTGTTGTTATCTGCAAGAAATAACTAAATATAATATGGCATATTAAGTCCACCATACATTTTACTTACAGTATCACAATTTAAGTGGCATTCATTGGTAAAGTAAGCATTATACTAAAAACATAATAGCGGTTTTGTGAACAACTTAATGTTTTGGCCAATTTCTGTGTACAAATTACGTGAAAAGTCTGCCAATATTTTGCTTATCCCAACGACACCAAGACTCTTGAGGTTAAGTTTCTCTGTCATCGAAAACTGTAGACCGGTGGATTGGGGTCAACATATAGTTTGTTTGCCCAGAACCACCGGATGTATCCACTATCAAATGCTTCAATATTGACACAGGAAAACTACTTATAGATTACCAACTTCTGGGTTTATTAAGACGTTTTGGTGTCGGTACTCACACCGTTTTCGGGTCAATGACATTTTGAACAGAGAATATATACACGTGAAGAAAACATTATAAAAATAAGAGTAGCAATAACAAGGTATTTAAACAACAAAACTGGGTTGGTGTGGATTTTACATAAAACAATAAATTCAACCCTGGGGTTCATGCAGGGTTATCGTATCATAGGCATTGGGAATGATTAGTCCTTGATCTCTGTTCAGTTTTTGGTTTAAGTCTTTTGATTTCAATTGCTTTCTAGAGATTTCTTCCTTTCCAATGTTGTTTGTTGGTCACTAGGGGTGTACATTTTCCTATTTGATGTGCTGATCTTTATTTGTTTTGATATGGTCAGCTATTCCTGAGTTTCCATTGAATTTTTAAACTCATGTTTGATGTTCCTTTATTCTTAAGTTTAAGGGTCTCCCTGTTTCGCATTTGTTGTAGTCACCACAGTTACATTCAATCTGCATGGTAGATGACTTCTTTTGGTTGGTTATGTGTTGCACATTATTTATTTTCTTTTATTACACGCCAATGGTAAAAAAGATATGTGCAACATATTTCACAATTGGGGTGAACTTGGGAAATGGTATCTGATTAATATGGCGGGAAATTGACCCACTTGTTACAAACGTTAAACTCATTTGTACTATATTTCCCAAGTTCACACCACTTGGCCATCAATCTCCTCGCAGTGAATTTTCGTTTTTTCGTTATTTCCTTTGGCGAGTTTTTTGCCCGTTTTATGAAATGTTTTTTTTTTTACTAAAAATTGCTTTTATATTGTTAAGTTTGTAAAACCGTATGCCTTATTCAAAAGTTTATATATCATTACATATACCCTGTTTTGTTTTACTAACACCACTAGTGCACGCGCAAACGGAACTTTCTCCATTGATTTGACTAATTCAAATGTCGGCCGTGCTGGAAGTCAGAAGTAATCGTAGGAAAGGCATAATTTGCGCGTTTACTGAGTCTCCAATGGATTTACAAGACTAAAATATGTGCGAATAGATATAAGAGGCCAATGGGAAGAGATCAGGCAACGTTAATTGCCGTTAATGGCTTTATTTTCTCAATTTTGGCTCCTGGCTGACGAAAGTATTGCGAGTCTTGTCTTTTTACTGAAGGCTACGTATAGAGGTGTAATATATAACGTTGCGTCGTGTTTCTGTGATTGCAAGTGAAAATATTGTGTCCACTTACGACGAGACGCAATTTTGATAACAAGCATGTATCTGGCGAAAATTTTCTGCACATTTATGTCAAAGTAATTTCAAAAATTGTTTTAAACTTACAGGTTGTTGCTGGAATTAATTACTACCTGCACATTGAAGTTAAGGCGGCTGACTGCAGCTACATGTGTAGGGTAAGTATATATTATATGTACCACGATGGAACGATTCGATAGGATTAAACATTATATGATCTGACAACATTTTCGTACGTGACAAGGTCTTCCACAAAACAGTACATATATCAAGGCGTATTAAAGAAACTATTATAGGCTTTTCACCTGTGACAATTGGAGTTGTCGTTTACAAACATTGATCCTGCGTTACCTACACATTCGTTCAATTTCAGTTGATGTGATACGTTGAAATAACATGTTGTGGATCGGATTATGCTAAATGAAGAAACAAGCCGCTGTTTTTCGAAAAGTGGATCAAGTTTTGCATAGACTAATGACACCAAATTGCACGTTGCAGCCGACCAGCGAGTGGTTTAAAAGTTTGCTCCGATAAACAATAATTCGAGTCTTGTTTAAATCAACATTCCTGTACCATTGTGGATAGAGGACTGATATTAAATGTTAAGATCAAAGTGTTCTCCTCACAATATTGAAATAAACTGTTGCAAGCGGTTCTGCTCATTGCTCATACGTCTATATTTAGGTTGTTCTGCATATAATTATTAGTGATATATGTATTCATTTACAGACAGAGGAATGCGATGTGGTAATATTTGACCAGGAATGGACTCTCACCCGGGTTTTGACTCACTCCTCCTGTAAAATAGTCAATCAGAAGAGACAGACGACGAATCTCGGTGACTACGTACCCTTATCAGTCAACGCTCCGACGGTTGTTAACGCTTCCCGTTTCGCTGTCTCCGCCATCAATGCTCAATCTAACGCACTGTTCGCAAGCGCTCTGGTCCGAGTCACGTTTGCCTCTGGCCAGGTACGTTAAACACTACACAAAATGTTTACCGTGATAGGGTTTTTTTACTTATTAGTAGAGTTCAGAGGATAGAAAATTTGGTAAAATTTAGAAGTTTCGTTAAAAAGAATTCAACATAAAAATATTTCTGATAGTGTAAGTTTCGATTTCGATCAGAAAAACTAACAATGATTACATTATCCTATAGGTTTATTCCACTTTCGCCTACATTCCACTCTCGCCTACATGGACTAACGACCACGACTGGTGTGATTATCACCGCGCAAGTAGGGCCTTTATCTTATGCTAATCAGTTTATATCCCATGGTTTTCCACACTCCTGTGGTACCGTCACTTAGACTATGATCACATTTCACGCGTCATTGAGGACAACTGAAAACAGTTCACCTTTAGACTTTAAAACAATGCTGTTTTCATCGATGATTTTTTCATATTTATACATTTCCATTATCATTATTATTTTATTGTTATATTATTATTGTTTATATTTTACAATTATTAATGTTTTATTCATGTAAATATATATATAAAATATGGATCTGAACACGCACAAACAACCCAATTATGTAAACATTAAAAGAAAAATGTTTAAAAAAATTAAAAGATGCGATTGAAGAGCGGCGAAATCCATATACAAGAAGCGACCCTAAAACCACAATTACAATCAAGTGATCATTTCACATTCAGCAATCTTACATGAAACAGCGGGCGGTTGGAGGGAGCTTCGTGTTGTCCTTGCATGTGCTCCCAGAGCTAAGGGGCAACATGAAGCTATTGTGGCGTCCTGGTATGTCCTGTGGTTGTCTTGTATCTTGTGATTACTTGTTGCCAGTGGCGTCGGGGATGGTTTCTTTCACCCATTGCGCTGGCTCGCCGTCATATGAGTGAAATAACCTTTACAACGGAGTAAGGCCCCAATCAAACAAACAAATACATGAAACATGATATCCATTATTATTGGATTAGACTTTATGCCAACTTAAAGAGGTGGGCGTAAATTTGTAATGCATGGGTATACCTTCCGAATTAACCGTAAGACTGCAGACACGACCCGGTGGAAGTATGTGGCCTGGGACATGTACTATGAATGATATCCTGACTGGACCTATGATGGAACACACACACCCCACATCTCATTCAAATCCAGGTATCCAAGATGTAACGAATTCCATCCAAAACAGAGGACGAGAAAAGAAACCTGCCATTCTAACGATTTATACAGAGAAGAAATTCCAACTTCGATCAGATGAAACCGTCTGCGTCACATGAAAATGGTCGCAATTTTCATAGCTTAACTTCTGTAAAGTCGAGCATCTTCAAACAGACAGTAGACTCCCTCAACTCTCAAAAACACAAGTGATGTTAATGTGACAGGCGTTCGGACTAAGATAAAGAATGGAGAAGACTTCGGGATTGCTTTCGACGGAGAAGAAGAAACAAGTATCCTGTTTGCAGCGGAAAAGAACCAACAAAACCTGTACGATGCCGACAAGATCTTTTGCGGCGTGACATTCAATTCCTCCCTAAACCAATTTAAACAGATCTAAACTCTTCGTGCCTTTGTGGAAGGACAAATGTTTCCTCTAGTATTCGGTATCCTGCCAACAAGACACGAGCTTCATACATCAGGATGCTTTAACTTTTGGCGGATGTAGCCAGCTCGAAAGGTCTTACATTGAATCCATCCTATATGCAGCTAGATTTCGGATTAGCCGTACACAACGCCGCCTCCCAATTTTTCCCCGGAGTAGAAATTAAAGGGTCTTCTTTCATTATACTTAATGTATATGGAGAAAGGCCCAACAGCTTGGATTATATACAACATACCAAACCGACACCAAAATATACTCGTTTGTTCGAAGAGCGGCTGTTCTCCCATTGGTACCACTTGATAATGTTGAGGATGCCTGGCTCCATGAAATTGAAGCATCCCCTGACAAACGACACAATCTGCGGGTGAGTATGTGGGTGACTACATTACGCAAACCTTGATAGAGGGTCCATTCGACCAAGTTATGTTGAACCATTTTCACACCTCTGGTCCACTAACCATTTAGAAGGATGGCATCAAAAGTTAAATAGCTTAATGAAGAAGGCTCATCCTAACATTTTCCAGTTTCTGACAGTTATACAGACAGAACAGGGCGCCATCGAGGTTAAAATGCTTCAACTAGAAGGAGGAATAGCCCTTCCTCTCAGACGACGAAAGAACAGGAACGTTGATGAGAGGCTTCCCAGTTTGAAATATAATTTATTAGAAGGAAGAATGTATACACTAAGATGTATACGTCTTCTTATTTATTGGCTTTGTAAATTAGTTATATGCTATGTCTTTGTAAATTACTTCTTTCTATGTTAAATCACAATCAAATTACAATACAGAAAAAAAACTGTTGATATAAAATAAGCAGGACACGATCATCACAATGGTTAAATCCCTTTTAATCGTCTCATCTGCTGATTTTTCATCTACAAAATTTTTCGAAAAAAATGAGTAAGCGAAAGTGGAATGTAGGCGAAAACGGAAAACACCATACTGTAATCAAAGAAGCTAACAATATCCGATTCTCAGATCAATATAATCACAGTATTTCTACCATCTGTTTTTGTTGTCTCCTCTAATAACGAAACTGTTAATTGCTTTTGGTCATTTTCTAAATTTCACAAAATATATGATGTCATTGATGTATGTTTTATCGGGGCAGATTGTTTCGGGTGTAAAGTACAGGCTGGAGATTGAGACTGGTCCGACTGCATGCAAAAACACTCCGACCGTTGACTTGTCTGCCTGTGACGTCAGCAAGGATGGCAAGGTATAAGTCACTTGAATACACTAGTGTATACCAATCAAGCAACCGATTTTAAACAGAAAAACAAATTTAGGTAAATTTAAAAAGTATGTTATGTGATGTTGCTTTACAATTTGTTCAGTTCTGATTAAATTTCTTGTAAGTATAAATAACCGGGCTTCAGATTACAAAATGGCAAAAATTTGACAAAATTAAGTCAATAAGACCATATACTTTATGTTTTCCTATACTTACAAGAAATTTAATCATAACTCAACAAATTGCAATGCAACATCACATAAGATACTTTTTTAATTTACCTAAAAAAAATGTATATTTTTTTTTTACAATCGGTTGTCGGATTGGTATATTACTAGTGTATTTTTCCTAATGTCTACCCTATTCTGACCTATATAACCTCATTCTGTTCCCGCGAGACTTGCCTTCTCAGAGATCGAGAACAAGCTCTAGTATACCAGCCATCCCCCCAAAATTTGGGGTGAATTTGAAAGCATATCAGTTTGTTACTCTGGCACTTTTTGCGCGGATTTATACCATTATTTTTCTTGTAAAAGTTATCGAAATGTGTTTTTAAAAGAATAAAAGAATAAACAGTGCACAGTGGGAACAGAAATAATTGTTATTGTATTATTTGCACTAATCACAAATTGTCTCCCTTCTACTATTATGGCCTGGGTATATCTTAGAGTCAATATCTCGACGTAGGCAGTAGGATAGATTCTATTTTAGATCGGCCTTGACTCAGCTGCTCTGTAATTGATCATTAACATGACCTAATTTAACGCCGTTTCGTCAGATCTTAAACGCGACAGTCAAATATACGGGGAGCTATTTTAGATCTGATTTTAATTAGATTGACATTTAATATATAGTGGATTTTTTACAGGGAGTTCCACTCAAATTTTGCTCAGGTAGTTTATTAGGCCTGAAGGTAAAATAACATATTTGACAGAGAGTTGTTATGTCGGTGATATATAGGGGCCTATAAAGTTGGCCTTATGTTGGTAATATATATATATTCCTTAAGATTAAACGCACTGGCACAGGGATGGTGATTATTTTTAAAAACGCGATAAACCATCTCTGCTTAGATGAGGAGAAAATAAAGCTTGCACAAACATAGAGACCGTATAATTTTTTTTTTGTAAATGATGTCTTTATAGTTTGCATGATATCTTCGCGAGAACCATATAAACATTATTCAATAAATGTTGACTTTCGTCTTTCGTTATATATATTTGTTTGTCGGAGTATTGAGTTATGCGTTAATTGGATATTTAATGAATGGAGGTATATAGGCCTACCCCCTTTTTATGGCATGTAATGACCACCTTACAAGTGTTTGCTTAATATAAAGTGGCACGGGCGCCCACAAGTTAGGTATATTTACGTTATTACATAATTCTACGAGTTATAGAAAAATTTTCTTATGGAAAAAACGTTAGCAGTTTTTCGTTCATTCCACCCCTGCAGCTTTGTAGGTTAAAGGGAAGTTTAAGTCGTAACAAACAATGTCAATATGTGTCACCGCGATGTGAATCAAAGATTTTGAAGACGCATGGCCATTTATAAATTTCCCACCCCATTCCCTCTTTACGCGGAAATCGAATTATTACAGGATTTCTTGGGGATTATTTTTATCTACCACTTATATTGTTACCATCATCATTTAAGTAATATAACATTAAATGCGATTTGAAACAATAAAAAAATTAGCTCATTATAAATACCAGTAACTATAGGTCTATATCGGCATTGACTGCTTTCAATAAATTGTATATTAGACAGACTTTAGTTCGAGCTTTCAAGAATGTAAGACTTCAAACTTCTCCTATGCTCAATTGAGGGGACGGGTCATAAGCATGGTCACCTGGTTTGTAAGTGTTGGACAGTAAATAAAATATGCATTAAAATATGACCGTTTTGTGTCTTGTTATGTTTGTGGTACATACCTAAACGAGGAAATTAAAAAAACCAAAAACAAAGAAACCTGCATTTTTGTTTTTAATTGATTTGCCGCTGCCTTATATTAGATTGTGTATTAGGCCTATATAATGTTGAGGCAAACCAATTTTTTGCAGATGTCTCTTTTCGTTTTTAATGTTCACTTTAAGGTATGTGTCAAAAACATAATAAAGAAACAAAAAGGTCATTATTTTTTTGAAATATTATTACCAGACTTCTGGTATTACATATTTTATTTACTAACCAACACTTACAAGCCTTTGAACATGGTCGTAAGTAAAAAAAGCATTAGTGCGAGAGAGATAAGTTTGTCTTGAGGCATTGTGTTTCTCATACAAGTTAGTCCATCCACTTAATCGAGAAAGGGCAAATAAATTTGCAGAAAAACAAAAATCAATCTACAAGGGGCAAAGAAATTCGCAGAAAAACAAGCAAATTTTTCTCTCTTCATTTATAAAAAATATATGTTAGGATAACGCACTCTAATTAGCTCTATAATTGGTCCTTGGATATTTTTCTGAGTGCGTTCATTTCAGCTACGAAAATGTTGGAAAAGATACAGTTTACCTATTTTTTTGTGGTAATTACGGTGTAAATGTTAAATTTACTGACATTATTTGAATTTCCAAAACTGTTTGGATAAGAACAATAGATGATTCTGTCTTACTCCCATTAAGGCATTAATTGTTTTCACTGAATCAATGTCGAACCCCACCCTGGTGACGGGCTTGGCTTAAAATACTGTCGACCTTAGCACTATCATGAGCCACTCTTATTTCAGGGTTCTCACTCTGAGACTCATCAATGCCAAACACAATAACATTAAACTTTCTGTCTTCTCGGTCACGAGTTTCGTCACAAATTTCATCATATTTGTGGTCGATTGGAGTTTCAGAATTTAATTTCAAATTATCCAAGCTTGCACATAGTGTGGACACATTCGTAGTGTTCTGATGTATCTGTTGTTTCATATCCGACATTTCTGATTTAATTTCCATATTTTGTTTTTGCAACTTAGAGAGTGACACCAGAACACTTGAAAAAGTTTTGTTGCATTTACCACAGTACTATTTACATTCACCACAGTTAATAGACTTCAGATAATACCGGTAGTTGATTATATGACAGAAAGTGTAATATATTCGGTCCGTAATAAATGAAGCGGACTACAAGTTTGTTCAATTTAAAGATAGAATAAATTCAAGAATCGATTATTTTTCAGTGATTGAGTGATTTACCACCCGCATACCTCCATCCCTGGTCGACATAGCTGAACCCTCCGTCCACTAAATTTGAGACCAGCAGACCCACTGTAATCATGAGCTGATGTACGACGACAAGTCTACCACGAACATTAGGCGGTGCACACTCTGCCACGTACATAGGAACTGTCATCGAATCCAAACCTGAAGAAATGATAGAATTGATAGATGAAAGGATTGATTGATTGAAGTATTAAATTAAATATATTTTTTTTATTAAAATTAAAAGATTCAAGTTGTACAAGGCGAGCCCGCAGAAATCCTGTCATGATTCCAATTCAACGTAATGAGGGCGGTCTATTTTCCTCCTATATATTAACAAAGCCTTTGATCCCACCACGGTGAATGACCTTGTATGTAACGACTCAACATTTTGAATCTTAAAGGGGCGGGGTCAATAGCCGTTACTTGGAGTAACGACGGTATATCAAAGCGTGGCCCAGATTTGACAGTAAATTGACACATCCTCATTTATTTGTTTGTTTGTTTGATTGGGGTTTAACGTCGTACTCAAGGGTATTTCACTTATATGACGACGGATTATCCACTT
>JAUELC010172247.1:0-11062 GCA_031471745.1 Cryptochiton stelleri | reverse complement strand
AAGCTATTGCTGAGCATAGCAGTATGGGGCCACATATATATATAGATATATATATATATATTTTTATAAATGAAGAAAGAAAATTGTGCTTGCCTCCACCTGGTATCTATATAAGTTCATGGTCAATCTGATTCTCGCGAGATCCTCTATGTACTTCGTAATGATCTCGCGAGAATCAGATTGATTCATGGTACGATCGTTTAATTTCCAAATCAATAAATTCAACTATAAGGCACCAAAACTTAACCCAACCGCTTTGCTACTATTGAGTTTCATTTAGTACAAAACAAATAAACGTTAGACATTATTTGAATATCGTCAATAAAGGGTCTCTAAAATTAACTAAAAAGGAGAGAAAATCTAAAAATAAAATTAATTGTTTATCAGTGTATTTTGTGACATATTGCATTGATAGTCGAATTAAATGTTTATTTGGGGGATAATTGAAAAAATTATGGAGGTATCACCATTATGCCATGTAATTTCATGTCATAACTGCTAAGTGTGGCTCAAACGAGCAATGTAAAATGTCTACAAACTCTTGATACCATTTTTATGAAACTGATGTTTAGGTTTACCTGCTCATACTCGCTTTATCTTTTAGGTTTTCTTCCCCAATAACTTGTTCCTGTGTACAATTGTAAACACCATCATTTGAATGCTTTGGACGTTATGAAAATATGCTTAAATTATAATAAATTGTCGTTAAAATCTTTGTTCGGTGTATCGGTAACAATTAAACTGTATTTTAGTGACATACACAGGGCTCTCTAAACCGGACTGCAAAGCTATTCAAAGCAGATCACTGTTAAATGTTTCAACCTCTCGTCGTGTTTCAACTCCTGTACGTCACCATTTCTGCATGGAGTCTTAGCTCCATTACCTCTACAAGTAAACATTAACACCAGTCAGGTTTCAACTCCAACGTCCACATCAAGCCAAGTTTTAACTTCATTACGTTCACAATTCTACACGAAATCTAGATACAACTCTATTACGTTCACATGAACAGAAATGAGGCTTCAGTCTTTTCCACATGAAGTCAAAAGGTCAATGTTTAGCATCTTTTGCATTCAAAATTCCACATGAAGTCCCGTTTCTACTCTTACGCTACACTGGATTAAACAGTTCGAGGCAGATTTAATGCGAAACAAGATAAAGTTATTACTGTGTGAATATAGATAAGGTCCTCTAAAGGCACTTGATCGATCGCAGAACGGGTTGCTGA
The DNA here is from genome assembly GCA_031471745.1 of Cryptochiton stelleri. Lineage (NCBI taxonomy): Eukaryota > Metazoa > Mollusca > Polyplacophora > Chitonida > Mopaliidae > Cryptochiton > Cryptochiton stelleri. Next base: position 9,834 of record JAUELC010172247.1, on the reverse strand, counting down.
GATTAAATCGCTGGGTTATAACGGAAACAAAGGGCGTTTATAAGCTATAATTTGAATGACTTTTGTGAGTTAGGACCTAATCAAGCGGACAATCGTGAAAATAAAATCGTTATTGGTGTGTCGACATTTCAACTTCCACGGTTCCCATTAAACCTACATAATTATATATGACAAACTTTCCAAAGCATTACATCGGATATGCCTACGGTTGATATTGTTGAAGATTCGTATTTTGGATCATTCCTGAACTAAACAGAATTATGTTTAATTCTCTCAGCTGATTTTTGGCTGAAAATCTTCCGTATAGGATATTTAAACTACAGAAACAAGTTGACGTTTGTTTTTCGTTTTACGCCATACTAAAGATACAATATACAATAAGATAGATACGAGACAATCACAAGACACACAAGATGATGCAATAAGACAAAATGTGACAGTTTAGAAGGCAAGACACCAGAATAAATCAGTTTGGTGTTGCCTCTAATCTCAGTGAGCGTCGGGGCACAGGAACCTTTTATAAAATTGTTTTCTATATTACCGTGTAACGTTGTATTTATGACGACAGAGTATCCACTTTTTACTCAGCCTTACTTAATACTGTAGGAAACCAGGAGGAAACCTTGTACAAATCTGACTGCGATAGTCGGAGCCCCTCACATATCACAGGTTTACTGGGCGACTTGAAGCCGTGTGTACCGGTACATGTAAGGAGGGTCAACAGACCAGCGTGCTAACCACACAGATAATCCTCGGTATAGGATGTATAAAATAACGGAACATGTTTATGGACATGGCATGTTATTAGCTTCCTTATTAGATGTAGTGTTGTCCTTTTACTGAGTGGTGGCAAACAGTGACAAAATCAAATGGTCTGCTTCAGAGTCTTTTGTGACCATATTAGGACATTGGTATACCCTGGTATATATCTCGTGACAATAATTGTCCACGGAAGTATAATTAGCAATGCTGAGTTATTTTATCGATGTTCCTGTAGATACACTATTAAATATTTGATAGATATTATACATGTAAACAAATTTCAAATAAATCGAAAGGAGAGACGCCATAGAGGTTAAGATTAAGGTTTGACTGTCTAATACACTCAAGGGGTTTACAATATAATCAATAATATGACAAAGTACTGAATAATAAACTATGGCTTGTCAGGTGTCTTTATGGAGAGAGCAAAATGTCACGTTGATTTAGACTATCGGTTAATGGGCAGAAAACCGAGCCAAGTATCTATGTCAAATCAACTATAGGTGGCTACAGCACATTTGGTATGAATTGACAGTCGGAGTTACTTGTTTTATAATTAGAATACAACAATCGTACAAAAAACCTACAAACCAACTTAATTCACTCATTCAGAAGACTTACAAAGGTTATCGTCATCCGACTAGGGGTATCTGTTATTCGACTAGAGATATCTATAATTCGACTACTGGTATCTGTAATTTGACTACAGATAAATGTAATTCGACTAGAGATATCTGTAATTTGAGTAGAAATATCTTTAATTCGACTAAAGATATGTCATTCGACTACATATATATGTATTTCGACTAGAGATATCTGTCGATCGACATGAGCTATCTGTAATGGGACAAGATGTATCTATAATAGTTAAAGAATCGGTGCTACAATTACTGAGTTTTCTATCGGAACTAAGTATATTTGCAATTAACAGATGTATTGACTTTCAAAAGGAGTAACTACATACCTGGTTGATCTTGTAGTTGAGTTCGTGATCTCATCTGCTGATGGCTAGTCGCACATAGGAACAAAAGTTCGTATTTCCACAGTTAAGCTCTATCTTAACAACAAGTCCTTTTGACCCAGGTCAAGTAAATCTCTAACTGTATGATATCTTCTAAACTCAGATGTTTTTTTACTATTTCTGGTTAATTCCCAACATTTGATTCGACAAACGTGAAAGCACCTCCGCTTCCAGCTGGCTATCTTTGATTTGTCTCGTCTGCGTCTATATATCTTCTGTTACCGAGCTGTTGGTGAAATGTCGATCTCAAAATTACCATCCATTCTTGAGAACACAAATAACAATTTGGGGAAAAGAGGCCTAATCCGTCCAGTGTGTGCTCAGTTCACGTGGAAATATCAACAAATAATCGGCTATAGTTATCATAGCATATCATAAATTGTTTATTTACAATTTGCCTGTCCACGTAGTCTGTCCATGTCATACTGTGCATGTCTCTCATATTGCTCAGTGTAAATAATTCTCACCAAATATGTAATTTTATGTATACGGTATTCTATTTTCCGTCTATCCGTCTTTCCTTATATCCATAAGGCATGTAATGTTTTCAGTGGGTGTGAAAATGTTTTCTAGCTATTTTGTTAGCTGCAAGAATATTCCGATAAATGTTGTAATACAATGGCCTGTTTGATGTCAAACCCAGTTTAAGTCGTGTTACACGAAGCTCGCCGACATACACTTAATACATTCAGGAGTAAGGCAGCTTTTTCATTTGTACGGACATGGATACGGAGGAAATTCGCTCTAACTGTTAATATAGGGAGTGTTTCCATTTATACCGACGCGGATACGGTTTTAAACACGGCAAACTTCGATCGGATCATGTAGCGATCGGTACATTTCGGTATGCGATTCCGCATACGGGATCGGACAAGTTGGAATAGACTGTGCGACTGTCTGTACGGGATTTCCCTTTTGACATTATAACTTTCTGGAAAAACTCCCTTTCCTGCGAATTTTCAAGCACATGGCGAAGATCCAAAATGTCGAAAAAGTTGAAAATTATAAAATAGGTGTATTTATGATCCAGTTGTCCTCAATATAAAAACGCGTAACTAATTCACAGTACATGGTGAGTGAGTGTCGGAAAGGGCATAGGTATGCCTAGATTTGTATCAGAAGTTGATTCATATTGAGCATGCATCCATGCATGGTATAAAATATTACGCAGGAAATTTATGTTATAATTATCTTTCTTAGCCGGTGGATTTCAATATCAGGCAATTCATTTAAGCCAAAACGGGCATTATTTGCGACAAAACTATTGCTTCGAGCTCACAACCTCGGGAATAAAGACAGTAATAATCCATCAATTCCAATATGGATAATACTTCAAACACACTGTCAGTCTCTGTTTTGGGCAAATTATTTTCTGAAAGGAGAATACATCACCTAATTCTTTCCATCCAATGTCAAAACTTGCTCGAATTGTTCCCGTCTAGCTTAGCACTGGAGGGACAATAATTGTTAATAGAGCCAAATACTTCACATTGTATAGTTTGTTTGGCTATTTACTGTTGGAGTACACCGCCGTCATATAAGTGAAATACCCTTGAGTACGGCGTTAAACACCAATTAATCAATCAAGCTTAATAGCATGTAAGGTTGACATTTGTCTGCATCCATGATGATATGTCCCATACTGATCCTTTCTCCGTTGGATGTCATAAACCCACCAGCAGTGTATTTTTTATCCATTTCCCTTTTTTCCTGACTGTCAAAGCTGCTACCATAATTATTAAAGTTTCTTCTTGGCCTTTAGGTTGTAATAGCTTTGATGCGACGGGGGCCATTTTGTCCTGGAGAAAGACCAGATACAGTATACGGACAATCGGATAAATGGAAACACCAAACAAAAATTAATTCGGCATTCGTACACTTTTCCGTATCCGTACAAATTGAAACGTAGCATTAGCCAGACAGCCTTTCACAGCTGACAGCATGAATATATTTCGAAACAAACTGCCCTTAGCCAGGCCCTAGAGGACCTAAATTGGCAGACCAATTGGTAAAGTTCCGACAAAACACTCCGTTTTTGGCATTCCTGTCTTGACATTGAATACATACTGTACACACCCTTTACAAGCCCTCGACAAATAAACCAATACACACAATAACCGTTCGTTAGGCCTATGTGATGAATCAAAATGTAAACTAACGTATATTTTTTGCCTCGTTTCCTATTTTTAATAAGTGTTTTCCCTTCAAAATCAACCAAAAACTTGTCAGACTTAAAAACAATATAAGACTAGCTAGACTTCAAAACAAGACTTTTAAAAATTGTCTTGATCGGTTTAGGCAAGTGAACTCCTCAAGTAAATTCGATAAAGCAGTTTTTCTCACTGAATATTATTAAAATAAAAATATCTAAAGGTAAGAACGGACAGAAAAGACTAACAGAAGGCACGGTGGTATTGAAGACAAGTTCATTATATGGGTTTATACGCCCCTCCCTCCCCAAAAGAAGAAAAAAAACGCTTATACGCGTTTTATCAGACGTAAAATGATATAAAGATATAATGAGGAGAGGTTTTACACAAGTAAGTACAAGTAAGAAGTTAGGCAAACATTAATCGAAACGTTTTGTTCAATTACAAAAAGAAAAAGAGGTTATCTTGAAATGAAAGATTGTTTTTGAGTAAATTACCCGCTTCTTAATCTTTAAATCATATTACAAAATAAGCAGTTTATGAAAAGAAGTCCGAACGTACTATTGTACTACGAACTCTCCCGCCATATTGAAACTATGGTATCATATACAAAAATCTGATTCCCCCCGCACACACACACACACACATACAGGATGAGTGGCGGTCCGGGACTCAGTATGTCCTTATGTGCTGAAATATGTTCTTCAACTAGCTTGGAACACGAACGCAGGCATACCTTTAGTTGTTATTGTTGTCAGTCTGTACTCCTGTTTCTTTTCAGCATTGTTAGTCTTGCCATCGTCGTCTTGATAGAGAGTATGTCTATTGTCACGTCCAGGGTAGATGGTGATTGTTAACGGATTCATCTTTCCCAAGCTATGCTGCTGTCCAACCCACTGTTCAACTTCGTGAGTAGGAATTATCGCCCCTTCTCGAGCAAATATGGCGCAGTTGTCTACATTTGGTTTGTCCCATGGAGCGTAGAATTCAATCTCTCTGCCACCAGCGATATCTTTACCAACCGCTCTCTTGTTGTCAGTGTAGACGAACCAGGAACTACCTGCCGGAAGATAAACGGGTCTGTTGGTCTGACCAGGGTGGATCACCGGAGCGATCAGCAGATCTTTGCCCACGAAGAATTGGTCATCCATTCTGTTGGAGACATAGCCGTTGAAATCCCAGTTGTGGTTTTGGATGGCTTGGGCATCGCTGGTGAATTTACCAGATTCGTATTCATCCAGAAACATGGGTCTACAAATTGGCAGCCCGGTCTGAGAGTTGTTGTACATCGCGTCGTACAAATAGTGGATCAGACGATAGCGCATCTCTATGTACTTTCTGCAGATGGTTGGTACCGGCTCCTCGTAGCAGTAAGGCTCTTGGTAAGGTTTATTGTAGTTATCGTAATGGTTTCTGAACCAAGGTAAGAATGCGCCCATAATAGTCCAACGAGTGAGCAATTCAGGGGAGACAATTTGACCATCATAGGAGGCGCAGAATCCGCCTACGTCACATCCGGATACTGGCTGAGCGGAGAGCGAAATCGTGAGTATGAGCGGGATGTTGATCTGAACGAATTCCCAGTTTGACGTACTGTCGCCTGTCCACAGACCAGCGTATCGATGGACACCAACGAAACCCCCTCTTGCTATGATGAAATGTCTCTTATCTGGTTGAAGACGCTCCAGTCCCTTGTATGTCGCTTTACAGAGGTTGTAATTGTATAGACAACGTATTTTGGCAAATGGTTGTTTTCCATGATGATCACCTTCGTCGTGGTACCTTATAAAAGACAACAAAGCAATAATTCGAAGAGGCACTTATAAACAAATCTAAGGAAATATACCTGTTATACTCTCTATAAATACTCCTAATGGGCCCAAATATTATTTATCCTTTTGGTACGGTTTTGTGGTTTATTGGGGTAAATCTGCAGTATATTGGGGGTATATTTGGGCCAATTGTAGTCTATTTGGGTAGTTCGTGGTACCCCCTCAGTGGATCACTATCTGCAATGTCACATTAGGTTTTAAAATCCCAGTCAATTGCGTAACAGAAATGCGTGTCCCTACCTTGTTTCTTCATTGTCACTCAACATGAGATCCATAGGAAAGGAGAGGAACGGACAGGGGTCCTGATGAACGCTGGCCTTCATAGCTGGCGTAGTCATGTCTTGCCAAATAAAGTCGAGGCCCCAATCTAGGAGATCTTTATACTGATCACCCCACCATTTTTGGACATCTCTCCGTCCTAAGTCCGGGTAGTGACCATAGGTGAAGTCACCCCTACCGTAGTTAACGTTGCCGATAAAGTAATCTCCAGTACCGCTGCCATTTTCACGAATATCCCTGACGAAGACGTCCATCTCCTTGCCGGAGTCTAAAGCCGTGTATGAGTTGTGCTCCCCATTTTCGTCCACGTTAGCGCTGATGATAGGTGTGATGTTCGTACTGCATTTGTACCCCATGCTATGCAGAGATTCAAACATTTCCTTTGGGTTGGGAAATTTCTTCTCGCTGTGAGTGAACGTACGAAAGTTGTCTTGAAGATCAACATCTATATGGAGACCGTCAATTGGAATGTTCGACTGCCGATATTTTGTGGCCACTTCCATTATCTTAGCCTTACTGTTATAATTCCATCCGTAACCTCCCTGATGGTATCCTAGAATATGCTTCGGTTTCATGTGGGTGCGCCCAGTCAAAGTGGTGAACTCATACAGTATGTCAGCTACATGGTCCCCAGCAAAGAGGTAATAATCCAGTTCACCGTGGAGAGCCCCGAAATAATACTGATCATTTTGTCTGAAGTTAAAGTAAGACTGTGACGTGTTGTCAAAGAGAATACCGTAAGCGTAGGAAGGTCCGGCAAAATCTCCATTCGGGAGGGGATTATACTCGACCAGAAATGGAGAAGATTGATAAAGTGGTTCATTTGGATTCAATGGGCCTTGCACCTCTCCAGAAGGGGTCAGGTGAGGAACAGCATAACCGAAGTTGTCGTAGTTGAAGAATGTCAATGCAGATCCCATGTAATCGCCTGGAGAGCCGTAATATCTGCCGTAAAAATGCTGTCTTGGGACACGTCTTTTGTCTAAAGTAGCACCCCCTTTCTCGCCAAAGCCGCTGTAGATTGCGTTCTTCGGCGCTCTCTTGAACTGCGCCACGGCTTCTCCGCCGGTTTTGTGAGGGATGTACACTAGACCGTAATCTTCAGGGTCCGCGTGGATTAATTGATTGCCCCTGAATACCGATAAAGCGTACTTGTGCAAATTTACCCACAGTTCAAGGTAGTTCGTCTTGATCCGCAAAGTCTTTTCCACTTCTTCGACCGTAATCTCATAGGCTTCAATTCGTTCCACTTCTGTTGCAGGAGACAAACTCCGGACATACGGAGCAGTCGGATCCGGGTTGAATCGAACACGGAAAGTGTGATGAGAAAACAAATAGATATAGATTTTATGTCCGCTAATTAAGTTTAAAGTGAACTTATCGACGACTCCTTCTACGTCCTGTTGCCAACTGACCACAGCTCCCACAGGCGTCCAAATGTTTCTGGATTCTGGGGTAAACTGATCGGCAGGTACAAACTTGTACCCCATTATTCAACCAAGCTGATCTTGATCTAAAATAAATTAAAAAGAGACGATTAAATATTTTAAACAATTTTAAGAAAGAAAAGTAATAAAATACTAGAAGAAGTTAGTAAGGGTCTCTTAAGGTTGCTGTTTAGTTGACCTACCATTGTTATTCGTAAAGGAAATTCGTTATGTTTTGGTTGGTTAATTTGCCGGGGGTTAAAACACGTACAAACCTAAGAGTTGAATCAACTCACAGGGCATTACAAAAATATCATTATCAACATTTTACTCCTCTCTTACCATACATGGGTGGTATCAGAGGTAACAATTTACAACAGTACATTTGTCATAGACATTATTACTATTATTGTCATATCGGCGGCATAATTGCATTTGTTGTTTACAAAATATTCTATACAATTTAATAGCATACTAATTTGTAGGACTTTCAGCACTGAAATATCCACTTTGTTTACTGCTGTTTTACTATAACGTTTGAACTCTCGATCTTTCGATCATTATAGTCAAACCTTCTTTTATATATTTGTTTATAAATGAAGAGAGGTAAATTTGCTTGCCTCCATCGGGAATCTTTGATATAATCACTTAGCTTATGTTATACTTTCTTGTTCCCATTTAACAGAGAGCTAAAATGATTTACGTCTCTTACACTAGTACAATACTTTGAGATTAATTTGACCTGCAGGCTTTCAAGGATTTTAAATCAAAATAAAAAATGAAATTCATCACCAATGATATTATAGTTACAGATTCTACAAAATCTCAACTCACGTGGAATAGAGGAGTGCCGACCTATTTATATGGGCAAACAATGATTAGACAATTGAAATTTAGACATGCATCTTTCTTAGTGGTAAATCAGTCCGGTATCTTTTAAGTCCAAATTCCGTTTTTATTAATCTATAATTATCACATTTTGTGATGTCATTTATCGTACGTTTCCAGTGTCGCTGATCTTTAAATCTTAGTCAGATGGAGTTGGTTAACCATTAAGGATAAATACCTAGTTGCTGGTACCATATGCTTTCGACAATCTAGAGTTGTCTAACGTTCGTTTGACGAAATCTAATAATGGAGGGGTATATATATGTTTGCAGTGTGTAGATTCAGAAGTATGTTAAACATAACTGCACTTAATTTTGACTGTAAAGTTTGAATGACTTTGCCCCAGATATTAACCATTCTCTCCATAATAGAGATAATAATAAGTGGGTACCGTCCCAACTCACCATAAAGAATTGCAGTCATTTAGTAAATTTGACACAAAGTACATGTTTACAAAAAGCTAAATGAATTCTATCTACAATTTCGCTATTCTTGAAACCCCACATGTCACATCCGCACAATAATATTGGCAGAAAGTGATGTCAAATAATTGAACTTGTATCTCTACTGGGAGATTATATTTTCTATGGATACGAAATAAAACGCCGTAGTATTATTTTCAAATAGCGCCAGCTCTAGAAGAAGACCAAAACCAAGGTAAACAACAACATGATGAGTAAGAGTATAGATGACCTTCCGAATACAAAATTGTTTTGTTACCCTGCCCATTGTTATATGATAGGCTATTGCATTCACTCCAGTTTGTCAATCCGTCTAGTTTTGTCTGTCCATCTGTCTCTCTGTAAGCCGGATTACTGGATTGATTTTGATTATAGTTCGTGGTTATACTCCTCATCCACGAATAAATAAGTGATGACAGGTGTGTGAGGGGGTGAGGGGGCGGGGGGGTCAAGGTCACAGTGATCATTTGTTTAAAATCATGACTTTATAATCCAATTTTCATGAAAGTCGGTGGGTATACTCCTTACATGCCAAGAAATATATTGATTGCATTTTGCACCAACAGCTAGAACCTCGGTATTGCTGTTACGTAACAGCTTTAATTAATACATGTTTTAGGATTGTAATGTGAATAGCATCAATAGCATCAGTATTGTGAAAGCCCCATATTCCTGCTCCATTTGTGAGGATTGGTACCACTACACCATGAACTATTTGTTATGATACAATCAATAGGAAATTTAGAATTTCGTGCTTTTTTTAATTTTGTCCTGCAGTGGCTTTGCTCCCTGGTTTGTTTCTGTCTTCAACGGTAGCTGAAAAACGTATATTTCTATGAAAAGTATACCTAGATATTGATATGAGACCACTATCTCTATGTGGTTTTGCTTTAATGTAAAATAGCGGGTGGTTGGAGGGAGCTTCGTGTTGCCCTGCTGCTCTCAGAGCTAAGGGGCAACAAGAAGCTGTTGTGGCGTTCTGTTATGTCCTGTGATTGTCTTGTATCTTGTCAT
>JAUELC010172136.1:0-11063 GCA_031471745.1 Cryptochiton stelleri | reverse complement strand
CGGGCCTTACACTCTCCCCTACTCAATAGATGTCGACCGCGACATGAGAAATTCACCAGTTAGGGTGACCATTCAAAAGGTTTTGTAAAAGGGATTTAATCCCATCTAACTGACATATCTACCCTACAAAAATTGCAGATGAGCAGAATACAATCTACATAGTGTGATCAGTACCATGCAAACATATACTCTTAGAGGCAATACCTCTGGTCACAAACTTTGAAAAAGAATGAGTCCTAATGAATTCAAAAGAGTTTTCCCTATACATGAAGTAAAATGGCTGCATAAAGAAAAAGAAAAATACAGTCCTCCAACCCATTAGCAATTCTACTGAAAAAATTTGAAAAAGGCACAGTTTTTGGAGATGAATGGTGTTGAGGAGTAGTAAGAACAGTCATGTATGGATGTTATGTGAGCAAGTCGTTGGAAAGATGGTTATCCCATCGAGTCATAAGACAATACCATGGGTGGTTTGCGTTCACGTTGGGGTCTTACGTTAGTCGGTGTATCTAGTGTTACTTTTGGTACATTACGTGGTCTTATCGGTAAGTCGCGTGGTCTTGTCATTAAGTCACGTGGTGGTCTTGTCAGTCGATTTTGATCAGAGTTCAAGGGTCGGAATGACTGATTGACAAGACAAGTGGTGTCATGATTCTCTTGGTGCTCATCCGGTACAAAATGAAAATCATCATCTTTCGAGTCACTATCCTCTGCTTGGGTCAATGGAGGCTTCGGAATGTCCTGAGAAACAGGTTTTGTCTCCGATACGTTAGGTGTAGTGTCTGCGAAAAGTCACAGGGAAGCAACATAGTTCTATGTTAAACTCTTATTTTGCCATCACCTTCTTCAGGTCTTACACGATATACCGGACTATCTCCGCCCATCCTTTCCTCTACTGCATGTACAAGGTCTTCCCAATGAGCTCTAAGTTTCCCTGGGCCAACTCTAGGGGTCAAGTTTCTAACCAAAACTCTGTCACCTTTGTATAAGACACCAGCCGGTGCTATTTTATCATTCCTAACTTTATTCCGTTTGGCAATTTTCTGGGCACTCTCTGATGCTGATCTATAGGCTCCTTCCATTTAAGACTTCCATTTTTTAACACAAATGGGATGGTTACGCGCAGCTTCTGATCTCAAACCAAATGCCAAGTCAATAGGTAGCGTCGGGTGTCTGCCAAATAACAAATAGAAAGGTAAAATGATCCACAATCACTAATATATGTTCATATCCTCCGCTGCTTTTCTCTAGATGTAAAAAGTCCATTGAGACTAGCTCAAAAGGAGAAGTGGTGACGATGTTCTTCAAGGATGCCCTAGGTATACGATGTGGACGTTTCTTCTTGACACAAGGACAGACTTTGTTGACGAAATATTCTATTTGTTTTTGCATGTGGGACCAGTAAAATCTATCTCGTGCTAATGACAAAACTCTATCACATCCCAGATGACCCATCTCCTCATGAAGTTCTTTGAATATCATTGATTTAAACTTAGCAGGGAGTACAATCTAAAGTTTGGGTCCGGATGACCTAACAGGGATGCCATCAACAAAACTGAGTCTTCCCCACCGATACAAGAGAGCTACAGTACTAGGATCTAGAGAGGATTGACATGCAGCATTAAATACTGGCTTCTTTTGAGTGTTCAGAAATGGTAGAGCTGGACCTATGATGGGATCTTCTTGTTGAGCATTGCAGAGTTCTTCTTTGGATATTTCAGGTAAAGGTGTTTTGAATATGTCAGTACAAGACACATCGGACAGATTACAGGTAAGTGACGAAATCCAAGTTGACTGTCCGTTATTTTTAACTTCTACCGACAGAGCACATGCTTGTACCACACCATCACTCATATGTTCAGTACAAGAGTCTATGTATTCATCTATTGATAGTGGCATACGTGACAGGGTATCAGCATCAGAGTTTGCTCTTCCTGGTCGATGCTTTATCTCGTTGGTATGACAGCGCCCAACCGTTCTTCTGAGGCATCAGTATGAAGCACAAACGGTCTGTCAAATATTGGATATGCCATCACAGGAGGGTTCAATAGATGCTCGAGCAGTTTTTCTAAGGTAAGTTGTTGTTCTGTCCAATGTATAGGCTGATTTGAAGGAGCCTGTTCAAGTTTCTTCTTAGAAGTTTTCCGTTCTTTTAAACTTCTAGTAGTTTTCACTTTTAATAAATCAAACAGGGGTTTAGCTATTCTTGAGAAATTCTGGATATACTTTCTATAATATCCCACCAGTCCTAGTAATGTTCTTACATCTCAAACAGTTGCCGGTTTCCGGTCTTGTATAGACTTAACAGCTTCACAGTCAGCAGGGTCCATCTGGTATCCTTCTTCAGAGACCATCATGCCTAAATATCTAACTTTCCGGCGAAATAATTCACATTGTTTTGCTTTAAGTTTAACACCATGTTGTCGAAGATGACGCAATACCTGTCTAATGTGATCTAAATGTTCGTCAAATGTCTTACTATACACTAAAATGTCGTCAATGTAGGGAATACAAATGTCATCACGGATATTTTTCAAACAAGTCTCAATACTTCTTTGGAATGCAGCTGGGGCGTTAGTCAATCCAAAAGGAACTCTGGCCCACTCATATAGTCCAAGGAGTGATGAAAGCTGTAACAGGTTTTGACTTTTCTGTCATGAATCCCTGATGCGCCTTTTTCTTGGTGTAGAGTTGAGAACCATGAACAACCACCTAAATTCTGTAATACATCCTGTATTCTGGGTATGGGTGTTCTGCCAGGTATAGTTCGCTTATTTACCTCTCTATAGTCAATACAGAGTCGTAAACTACCATCACGTTTTCGAACACAAACCATTGGCGAGGAGTATGGTGATGAGGACTCTACAATCCACTTTTTGTCCAGCAATTCTTTAAGGTAAGCTTTAACTTCAGCATACAACGGCCTAGGTATGGAGATATAAGATCGTTTAACAGGGTTTGGGTCAGTAAGTTCAATGTCAAGTTGTAGGCTGGGTATACAGTCAATATCTGTGTCATGTTTAGAGAAAGACAACGATTCTTCAATTAACAGAGTCCTAGCTTTCTGTGTCTGGTCATCGTCTAAATCAGTCAAATTAATACTGTCTAGCCATGTTTCATTGCCAGTAGCCTTTGTCAGGTTGGTCTATGATAGTCAAAACATCAGCTTTTGTTTTGTTAACTTCAGTCACGTCTGTATGAAGTGGAAGGACAGAACGGATGAAATGACAATGACCAAGAACAGTTCTGGGTGGTACAACAATATCCATATTTGACTTGTTGTAAGCAGGTATAGCAACTTTACAAGAACTAGTGCCAGGAATTTTGATCACGCAACAACATGGCGGCCTGCTAAGATGTGTTTGCGAACCTCTCTGAAACTCTCTGTCTAATCTATATGATTGTTACTTTGTCATCAGCCATCTGAGTATCTAAGTGATTTTAATCGATGATATAAAGCTTATTCTAATTGTTAAATCTCATTTCTGTGAAAATATGCCGCGTAATTCGTCAAAAGGTATGTGTAAATCTGGGGGTGAAATTGACTTGGCCGAAAAGTACAAGGTGACTGAATTATCCGATATTTCCCAGTGTTTCGTCAATCTGCACCAAACATTTTCAAATGACATTCAAACGCTTACACTAAAAGTCAACTCTATCGAAAAGCAGACAACCGAGGTCATTAAATCCGTTGAGTTTCTCGATGATCAGGTGAAATCAATATGCACGGACAAACTGGAGAAAATGCACGAGGAAGTCAAAAAAGAAAGAGATGAGAGAATAAAACAAGACATGTGGTGCCGCAAGTGGAATATTATTGTAACGGGAATTGCCGGTAATACTCGTGAGGATATCCAACTGACAAACTTTCCCGAAAAATGTTCATTGATCAACTTAATTTCCCCCTGAAGAGGTGAATAACATGGTGTTTCAGGCTGTACATCGTCTGCCTGGTGGATTAGAGGGACGGAAAAACATAATCGTGCGTTTTGTTAGGCTGTGTGACCGTGATCGCGTTCTCAATGCTGCCCGTAAATTGCCTAGGGGAACTGGTTTTAGTGCTGCACCTGATTTACCACCTGTAGTTGCTCAGCTGAGATTTGAGATCAGCAAAAAACTACAGAGTATGTCGCCGGAAGAAAAAGATAAGTTCAAAATAAGTTATCTAATTTCATCAAATTGGTATCCAAGTGACTGTCATCTGAAATCATAATCAGCTTATTATGGAATATACACAGGCTTGGTGTTCACTGATCTATGTGGTATGGTACTAAGAGTTTGTCTCTTTTGCTTTGCATAAACTCTTTTTTTTTCTTTTCTGTGTCAACTACTTCACATGTCCACTGATATGGTAACTGTTATTATGCAAATAGCATGTGGTACTGGCAGTGTTTTACTCTTGCTCCTAGCCTTTTGTCAATGAATTCATTCTACCTTGCATTCCAGGACTTACACAACTATAAAGTGTTCATATACATAGGGGCCTATTCACTTTCCTGGTCAAGTCAATATTATTCATCAATTCAATATGTATATCAAATATGTTATCATGCTGGTATACGAGTGAAAATACCTTGAGTGTTAAGTGTGGTGTTAAACTATTGGACAAGTTATCGAGGTGTGCACCGCATATCTCCAAGCTACCTGCACTGTATATGTTTGTCATTTATGTGAATGAATATTGATTATAAGTATGTTTATTTTTCTAGGCTCTGTATGTTTTTTGGTCTATGAGTACACAATTTTTTTTGAAAGAAAACAACTGATCTCAATATTTTTGTAAATGCATTTAAAGGTTGCATTTGAGATGCATTTAAATGCAAATTAAAATGAGTATTGTTTATAATTATGTTTATTATTCTTGGCTCTGTATGTTTTTTTGGTTTATGAGTGATATAACCTTAAGTATGATGTAAACCAATCAAATAACAAGCAAATAAATTATCTCAATATTTTATTTTTTAAATTTTTTTTTTTTAAATGCATTTTAAAGGTTGCATTTAATGTGATGCATTTGAATACAATTTAAAATTAATATTGTTTATAATTATGTTTATTATTCTTAGCTCTTTATTTTTTGGGTTTATGAGTGACATAACCTTAAGTATGATGTAAAACGTGTCAAATAAGCAAACAAATGATCTCAATATTTTTTAGAATTTTTGATTTTTAATGCATTTAAAGGTTGAATTTAAGATGCATTTGAATGCAATTCAAAATTAATATTGTTTATAATTATGTTAATCATTCTTGGCTTTTATGTGTTTTGGTTTATGAGTGATATAACCTTAAGTATGATGTAAAACCAATTAAACAAGCAAATAAATGATCTCGATATTTTTATAAATGCATTTAAAGGTTGCATTTGAGATGCATTTAAATGCAATTTAAAATGAATATTGTTTATAATTAGGCTATGTTATTATTCTAGGCTCTGTATGTTTTAAGGTTTATGAGTGATATAACCTTAAGTATAATGTTAACCAATCAAACAAGCAAACAAATGATCTCAATATTTTTATAAATGCATTTGAAGGTATTCTAATATCAATGCTTGAACAGTGACTAGTATTATTGGGAGATCTTTGCACATATATCTTCATGCCTACTGCGTTACATGTGTGCTTCTGTATGTCATGCATTTCATGTAAACCGGCTGTTGTTTACTTTTCTATATTATTCATTCCTTGTGTGTCAACTTATTCACATGTTAACTGATATGTTGGCAATTATTATGAATATAGTTTTTTTTTTCTATAAACAATAAGAAAATATATTTTTCTTCGATCATTGTTTATGTTCAAAGTTATCTCCCCTGACCACTGACGCAACCATGGCAACGCTGTCCCATTCCACTGTCATTTAAATCGGGCGATTGTGTTGCACAAAAAACGCTGCAAAAAAGAATGTTTCCTATTTTTTAATGTTATTAAATTTCAGCGACCATGAAGCTGATATGTTTTTAAGCTATGTTCGTGTTAACTGTAAATTTTAGGCCTACCCGTGAGTTGTTTCAATTGCCTTATTTAAAAAGACATCATAACTATGGTGAGTTCACATATTATTCTTTTCACTTTTCTGACTTAGTCGATATTATTTCATTTATTCTCAAATGTGGCAATTATATGTTGAGTCTTGAGTGTGGGTTGTGCATTGCCTTTCTTCATGATATTGTCACTATGTATGTTTGTCCATAAATACAAATGAGTATTGTTTATTATTCTATGTTCTTTTTGTCATGTATTTCATGTAAACCAGTTATTGTTTATTTTTTTCTATATTAATTCCTTGCATGTAAACATCAACCGTATTGGGGTTTTTTTCAATTTTTTTTTTTTTCTTTCACATGTCAACTATGTTTATATCATGTGGTGCTGACTCTGCTGTGATCGAAACTGCTCATAAACCGTTGCCTGTCATTATGACTATCTCGTACAAGGCTGACCTGGTCACTGTCATACAATTTTCAAAATCCCTTTTGTGGTTGTTCGTCAATTTATGAGTGAAACAACCTTAACTATGATGTAAAACCATTCAAATAAGCAAACAGGTGTCAATATTGTACAAATGCATTAAAATGTATTATAATATCATTGCTTGGACTGTGTCTAGTGTATGCTAGCTGGGTACTGCATATCTTATGCCTCCTGCGCTATGTTTTGCTTGTCATGTTCTCCTAATATTTGGTTATTTCTTATTATTCTATATTATTTATTTGTTGTTTTTTATTGTCATCAACATTTGCATATTTTCCAGTTTTGAACTCTTTCACATATCAACTGATATAGTAGCTGTTATTATGATTATACCATGTGGTGGTGGCAGTGTTAGTACTCATGCTCCTGGCTTCTTTCCAATGAATAACAAATACCACCTTGTATTTTTAAGCCGTTCAATTTATTTACATTATTCTCTATTAGTTTTATCCTGCGCCCATAATTTAATTGTTAGTGACCTTGAGTTCGTCTGGGTTGTACACTGCATATCTCGTATCTCCTGTGGTTCATGTTAATTATTATTATTATTAATTGTCGTACTCATGCTTTTTATCAGTCGCCTGTCTGAATACATAGCTCATATCTTATTATGTTATATGGATTATCAAACCTATGCCATTTTACCTGACTTATGCTTACTCAACCTTACGATTGTGGCTATTTAATCATTTCATCATGTATTATGACAATCAAAGCTTTTAAGAGGTTACCGTCCAAATTTTTACTCTTATGTATGTATTTTATTTTTTTGTTAAATGTGTAATGATTATGTTTTGTATAGACGCGACGCAGTGTGTTGGTATGTTATTTAATAAGTGTATCGCTTGTTCCTATTATTTCTCAGGAAGCTAATAATCTAATAGAGGGGCACCCAGTTCCAGAATTGTACCACTTACCTTTTTTCAATGAATCTACTTTAGCCTTTCAGGAAACCATTGAATCTCTTGTTCCTTCTGATTGTTACTTTGATGGTTTTGAAAACCTGTGCATCAATCCATTAGAACTAAATCATATTGATAATCCATCTTATCTGACAGATGATAGTCACTTCGAGGACGCCTATTGGAATAATATTGATATGTCTCGATGCAATTATTATCTTGAAAATCCACGGTCTAATGGAGATAACTCTTCTTGGCAAATTTGAACGTTTTTAAGTACTCGAAGTTATCTCCCCTTTATCATGCTGTGTCATCACCAGTTGAGTGCTAAAAAACCCGCTTCCCAACAATAGCTCCAGCGCCACTTTCTCCGAAAAACACCGATTGCCCCGCGACAATTGCTCAAATATTGACCTGCAGTATTGGGTACCATCCCTAACAACAATTGTCGCCGGAGCAGTTGTCGTCAGAGCAGTTGTCATCGGAGCAATTATCGTGGAGAAATTGTCGCCAGAGCAAACCATCCCGATCGTATTAAATTACTATGTTTAGCCCCTATGGTGGTAGACACAGGCAACACAATTGTAAAAAGCGTATCAGCGATCTAATAAACCGTTAGAGAGGCGATACGGGAGATTACTCACCACAAGTCCGTCCACAGCAATCAAATCCAATTTTCTAATTCAATATCTAGAATGACCTAAGCCTTAGTCCACAGATAACTCAATATACTATACTAACTCGTCGGCATACTATATTCAGTTGTCTCAGGACTAGCTTAGCCTATACTTTCAGAAAATATCAACTATAACAGTGACTATCACAGAGCCGTGGAATATAATTAATCTCTTAATATAAGGCTAACATTTAATTCAGCAGGAAGTTCAGAAATATTGTTAAAGACTGAGCTTAAGATTATCAGAACGCGACTGTCTTTAACATTTGGGAAATCTGAGTGTAAGGTTACTAAGGCGACGTATGGGATGGATGCCCAGAGCTGATGGTCAAAGGGGGGCTACTCTTAATGGATTCTTTCAAAGTTGTGAATTAAAACCGGAGTTAGTTCCGTTTGTTTCGTTGTTCATAAATGGAAACTGACCACCATTACCACTTCCGTTTTGTTAGCGAAACAGACCACCATTACCACTTCCGTTTAGTTCAGTTTGTTTGTTTGATTGGGGTTTCGCGTCCAAATGTCCAAAAATGTATGTCAAATACGGGACATTTATTCATATATGGAAAATTAGACAGGAAAATCAAAGGATTATTTTCAAGATAAAGCGGTGAAATGTCAGTAGGGAGGGCGAAAGTCGTTCTTAAAATTAAAAGAAAAAAGTTCTTGAAATTAAAAGGTCTTGCAAATTGGTTTTTAGTGGACTTTTTGGGTATTGGTATGGAGCATTTGAGTCAGGGTGCATGGCCAGTGTGTTACATTAAAGTATATAGGTCAAATCTGATGCATGCACACAGTTGCGTGATTTCGGCTGCTCGTTCATCCTGAATTTGACCTCGATGACCCCTATAAGTTGTGATAAACAGTATTTTGACAATTCAGAGGTCATTCCCTGTCAAGATTTTTACTCGGAGCTTGGGAAAGGCGGATTAAGGTTGAGGTTTTCCTCCAACGAAAGTTTGGGAGTGAGTTATAAGACCAAACGTTAACATGACGGCAAATGCAAAAATAATAGTAGACTGTGGCCAAATGAGTTGGCCTACGAAACAATTTCTGACATGGCTTATTTATCAGTTTATGGTGATGTAGCGTGTCGTGGTAGCGTCGCCACTAACCTAGCGGAACTGTTTACCAACGGCACTGAACAGCCGCCGCGGATGCACAATTCAACTCGTCCTTGTGTGGCCAAGAGGTAGGAAAGGGTGAACACTGAACGACGAAGAGAAACGCTGATATATAATAAACAAAACGATACAATTTATTTACAGAAATACAGATCTTCTTTCTTGCTTATAGAGTCCGTGGAGAAACCGTCACTATTAAATAAGGTAGTTAAAATGTCTGTAGCGTCCCGGAATGGAATAAAATCCCGGAATGTAATACTTATTACATTCCGGACAGCAGTACTGTCAACTGCAAAATTTAGCGATGGCACATGTCCAAACCATAAAAGATAAAAAGAATTTTGAAAAGTAAAAGTTATTCGAGTTCTACTTTTTTAAATATGTCATCGAAACCAATTCTTAGTTGAATGTGGGTTCTTTTTTCTTGAGTTATTTATATCGTAAGCGGCGTAGTGGCCTGTCCGGGGGCTACGAAGTTCGCAGTTTTACCTGCCCGATATTTGCTTCTGTGCCATTTTCTCCAGCGACAATGTTTCCGACGACACTTGCCCCAAGACAATTGATCCGACAACATCTGCTCCAACGACGATTGGTCTGCACAAAATGCTTTATGTTTGTACCAACACCATCAGTTGGTATCAGTACAATTGTAGTCAGAGCAACCGTCGCCAAAGCAATTGTCGAACAAAACGTCACGGACCAATAACGGATTCGTTTTTTTTTATAATTTCGTGCCGGCTTCCCACCAAACATCGCAATTTATACCATTGATAATTAGTCCAGCGTTAAACAACAATCAAGAAATTGGAAAATGTATGCCGAAATTTGTCTTCGTGTAGCAAATACTTTGCATTACTATGTCGAAACTCGTCGAACTTTCAAGTGGTTTATGTCGAAATGTTTTTTTAGTTCCCCCAAACTTCGACTTAATATATCGAAAATTAGCCTTAATTTAATGTCTTCAAAGTTGGATATAAACAAACTCTAAAATACAAGAATCACGTATTTCTGTGGTTTATTTTTGTTGGTTTGATCGATTGATTGCTTGTGAGATTGTTTTGCTTTTTCGCCTACTAGGTTATTTTACTCATTTAGCTCAAAGACCACCCGGGCAGCGTCCACACAGCATCTTAATATGGAGCTTAACCAGCTAGGCCCCGCGTGGTTGCCAGGCTGAAATTAGCCCAAAGCAATCTCAGATTGGTTTATTGATTGTTTGATTTATTGATTGTGTCTTTTTTCGCCGTATTACGTTTATTTCACTTATTTATCCCGGAGAGCACCAGGGCACAGGAACATCCAGCCAATTATCCCCGCCCAGTTTAGAGTTAGATGCCCAAAAGTCGCGATTAAAGATTGGCCCAACGGTGAAATAGTTGTCCAATTAGTTTTGCAGTTCGAAATCATGTCGATACTGGATCGTCAACATCAGTTGCGAACCTGACTCTTGACTTATGACGTTGCGAAAGCCAAAAGCTGCTAAACAAAAACAATGCATTCTGCTGAAAGCCACATTGACATTTATTTCTAAGTTGGACTTTTCAAGCTATATTGTTTGGGTACCCTAATATTAACTACTTTTCAATATTCACCAAAATCTTCCGTTGTTAAAGTAAAATTATCTTTTGTATGAAACATTGCAATGCATCATAGTCATATAAACGGAGAGAGAAAAATTTGCTTGCCTCCACCGGGATATATATATATTTTTTATAAATGAAGAGAGAAAAATTTGTTTGCGGGATATATATATATATATATTGTTTAAATTTCTGTAATCATAATAATTGATTGCAATTTACCTGTAAAAATTTTAAAAAAAAATACAATGTTGAATAAAATCGTTAATTATTTATTACATATATGGCAGAAAATGCATAGTTGCTGC
>JAUELC010172025.1:0-11065 GCA_031471745.1 Cryptochiton stelleri | reverse complement strand
ACTTTCCACAGTCAGGACAGCATTTTTGGAAACGGCTGTGTACAGTCGCTGTATTTTTATGTTTTCTTCCCGTTTAATAATTGTCTAGTACTCAAATTATTCAATGACTGGATGTGAAACTCAAGTGTGTCAAATATAATGTACACTTTTTTAGTATCAATGATCTTCATATTCCAAATGTCTCAAGGACAGTAGCAAATAAGATTCGGCCAATTAACCTTACATCCACTAGTCATGCTGTCTTAGCACTGGAGAAACATTTTCCAAGAGTAAACCCTTCACATTTTATTGTTGTGTTGGTGTTGCTACATTTATTTACACCACCGTCATACACCAATTAATCTATCTCTCCAGACCATTTTGTAACTTTAACATAGTAAAGGTCAGAGGTGTAACAATAGTTGTATTGCTTATCACCAACTATCTAAAAAGTTTATCCAACTATCAATAGTTTCAATAGCTAAAAGCCTTCCATAGAAACAATAAAAGAACAACATGGGAGCTCCTTTTCCTTTATATTGTTATCCTTTCATTAAATGTGGTGAGCAAATTGAATAATGGCTACTGTTATAAACTATCGCAAGTCAAATCCACCCCTAGTGAAAGTTAAATGGGCCTTCAATTGTTCGCAAAACCCTGACAGTCTTCTTGATTGATTTCAGTGAAATTGGGAGGCATGTTGGCTTACACATCACTGGATGATAAAAGTATGCAGCTTCTGTTAACACACATTAATGATTTCTTGAGGTAAGATCACTTCTATGTGCATTGATCACCAGGACCATTTGGAGTTCTTGCTCGAGTCTTATGGTGTGTATCCAGCTTAAGAAAACAATGGTTGGTTTCTTTAGTTTTGTTTGATTGGGGTTTTACCCTGTACTTAAGGTTATTTCACTCCTATGATGACATGCCAGCCCAATGGGTGAAGGAAACCGCATGTTCTGAGCATAATCATGCTCTCTTTACTTAGCACTGGAGGAACATAATGCACGGCGTTAAAAACCTGGCATGACTGGGTGTCATTGTTACAGATAATGGAAGCACCGCTCCAGGATTATGATAACTGGGAAATACTGTTTAAAAAAAAAAGCTATATCATAAATACAGGAAGCACCAATGTTTGTCTCTCCAGACATTGGATGTACGGATTAGAAATGACTACACGTGGATTCCTTATAATGGTAGTGTAAAATGTGTATCACAACCCATGAGCTTGGGGCTGCTTTATTGAAATCCATCATATGAGTGAAATAACCTAGAAAGTTCATTATAAATTTTACAATAACTACACTTACTATATATTAAGCTGTTTGAAGAAACATGATCCGAGCACAGGGCAATATTCATATACTCACTCGTAATGCTCCTTGTATATTTCAGGTACATGCAGAAGCAGTCCTCAACACTGTTTACAATAGGCGATTATATTGTGGCATCTCCAGACTACCACAGGAAGGCTATTTAACATAAAATCCACCCTGAAAATCACAATGATTGTGTGGCATCAAATATTACTTTTTACGGGAGTGATCACACCCTGGTAGGTGTATTACCTTTTACGGGAGTGATCACACCCTGGTAGGTGTATTACCTTTTACGGGAGTGATCACACCCAGGTAGGTTCAAGTAACTCTACAACAGAATGCTCTTAATATTTTGTGTACATATTTTTGAATAAAAAATAATTCTTAAATTACCAATTTTGTCTGGATGGAAATGTGTAGACTGTATTGGCAACTAAGCTGGATTTGTGCGATGAGAATTCGTTTTAGGAATAGAGACGAATTGATTCATATTTTATAGGGATCCAAAGATTATAGACGTGTTTAATGTTGTACCAGAAGTCTATTAACTAGAAGTATGCACCTCTCATTTAGGTCGTGTCCCTGGCATTTTAGACTAAGCACCCTCTTATGATGTAGAGTACAGACTTTTGACTGATGGGAAATTTATATTTGTGACAGGCCACACCGTAAAACTCATCTATTATGACTTTACCACAACTAATCGTTTATTTGTCAATGTACTGTATTGATAAATATCATTAGAATCTAGGTAAAATATCACTTCCTTCACTTTTTATATTTCCCTGATTATGCAAATTTGTACCTTTTGTTGACCGACACATACCACTGAGAGAAAAAAAAGACAAGGACCTGAGATATGACGTCACTATTGTTTGCTGGTGGACACGACCTATTTGTGGGATGTGCACTATTGTTTGCTGGTGGACACTAATTAGAAGTATGCACATTCCACAAATAGGTGTCCACCAGCAAACAATAGTGCACATCCCACAAATAGGTAATCTATATCGAAAAAATGTGGGTAAATAGTTTCTAGTGCTTCAAAACACAGTAAAAAGTGATGAAGTCTGCCATATGTTACTGGGCGGAAGCCCGTCCTAACCTCTCGAGGGTGAAGATACATTGTACCCTCTTCTTAAGTCACAGAACCAACTTAATTGATCAATACATTAAAGAAAATATTGGGGGTTACGCGACGTCAGACCGGACGTAGAATCAATTCCTCACCTGCAATTCGATTGGAGATTATGCTGACAGTTGATATGGTCGTCTCCACAGCTCTGCTTGGTATAGTATTGTAACTTTGAATGCCGATTACTCCGCTCTACGTGACAGTTGAATTAATTTTTTTCTTACTTTATAAAAATACTTTAGACTTTTTACCCACAGTCAACTTTATCAAAAGTTGTCTTTTCTTTGAAAGGGTATCCACTTAATTCAGTGGATTGGAGTTTTACGCCGTACTTAAGTTTATTTCACTCGTATGGCAACCCTTAGAGCCACAGTGAGTACCTAAGCTAAGTTTTTGATAACTCCCAGTCACTGGACAAAACCCAAATGTTTAGGTTATTTTGCTCACGACGGCAGCGGAACTAAGTATAAAAGAAACAAAACGTTAAAACATGTACTACTTTAGCATAAGCATTTATTTGAAACAACAGAACAATCTAAACATACATAGAATAAGTTAACAAGGTTTAAAGCACTGGATATTGTAACAAATTCTACTATGAGGATAAAAAGACTACATGTAGACTCGCATAATGGGCGCTTATTTAATAAAAGATAACCTAAAAAGGCAGGGATGGTTGTATAACTTCTTAGCTGTTGTGCTACCGGTTACAGACGTCAGTGTATTGGAAACTTCCAAAATATGCAGTAAGACAGTGTGCAGGAAATTCACAAATCAGCTTCGTGTTGTTCAGAAAGCACCAAGGCCAAGAAGCTCCCACCAACCACCCATGGTACATTGTGGAAATGGCTAGAAAGATAGCAATTGCTCTAGGTCTGAAATCTAGCACATGTACAGTGGCATATTAATCTTAGCAGTTATTGCACGTGGATATTGTTGGCATTATTTCAAATTCAAAAAATGTCTAGGCATTGATACAAATGTGTTATAGAGAAACCGCAAGTTCCACTATAACTACCACAGGGTTCAATATAATACATATGTACATTCACCAGTGGCATTTGACACCCATACTGAATTTAGTTGAGTATTAACTATAGAGGGAGACTCCCAACTTTTCCAGTACAGCTTAAACTGCTGAACCCCAATAATAAATGCTGACAATTAAGTTAGCATTTTCGGCATAATACTACATTGTACTTACAAGTGTATTACATAAGTATCTAGACCAAAACCTCCATTTTCTCTATAGCCTTCCTTGTAATGCTGGCCCCAGACGCAACGTTTTTGGGGCATCAACCTGGGGATTCTGCAGCTAGGGTTATGAGTCACTATGACCGTAACCTCATGTTTTGTGTGTGTTTTTTTACATACGTGGATAAAAAAAAATACAAGGAACTACATGTATTTTGGTCCCAGTTATTCAGGTGTTCAACCTAGCTAATGGAGGCACGCCATTCTAGATTATTTTAAAATGGAAGGTTAATCAATTAAAAAAACATCCTCTGTATGTTTCTTTCATATATATAGCTTAGGGATTCCTGTCAGGCCCAGAGATAACAAGCTTTCAAAATATACATTCATTGTGGGTAAAGAACAAAGATTTTTGCATGCCAAATTGAATATCTCTTAGACCTCAAGATGACTCATTTTGATTGGGGTTTTACACCGTACTTTAGGCTTTTTCACTTGCATGATGGCATGCCAGACCAATCGGTGGAGACACTCAGCATGACTGTTGCCACAAACAATGGCAAGATACAAGACCTTGTGCAAATTTATTATGAAAGACAACAGATCAGCCGGGAGCCCTGTTTGTGGCCTTCTTTGAAGGGATTTTTTTTTTAAACCTCAGCTGAATAGACATTTTTAATGTTATGCTAAATGTCTAAATACATGTATGATTTCAAAGCTGGTTATTGCAGGGCCTATACAAGAAATTTCAAAACTGTATACATGTGAAGATCTGGTGTTTGCCGGATGTTAAAACCGGGATATTTATCATGCCCTGAAAGTTCTAGCTAAGGGCACTCGTTAGGCCTTGTTTACATTCATAATAATAAAACACTTATTTTTTTTTGAGTAAAAATAATTTGCACATTTCAATGTTAAATTGGTCACCACTTAAGGGATATACCATACAATAGTACATTTAATTAAAGATAATGATATACATGTACAACAGTATTAAATGTTATACAAATTCTATGAAACAGTACTATTTAAACATCTTTAACAAATACATGGAAAGCTTATAAAGAAGATGTCATAAGAGGATTTAAAATGATAATTTATTGTAGTACTACTTAGGAAACTCCACAACTAATGAGACTTTGTTTGAACACCTACAAGTTTTATTTTAAAAAACGAAATTTTCTCAAATCTACACATCCCAAAAAAGTAATGAAAGGGAAACTAATTTAAAGTTAAGATCTGAGAATTTGTTGAGGATAATCAGAATAAAAACAGAAAACATTTCTTGTTCAATATGAACAAATTTTTCATGGTACTTTTTATCAGGTATGTTGTATGAATGAGATTAGTGTTTACTGATACTAGATTTGGACTTGAAGAGTTGTACATACAGCATGCTTTATTCACTGCTTCCAACAACCACATGGATAGGTTACAGGACATTTGATTAGCTGTTTAGACCAGCTAACCAAATCCTCTGCAATACGTTTTAAGTTTGTGACAGTGAAACAGTTTTGGATCAACAGAACAGCAAATTTATTCCCCTAAAACATGTTTAGATATTTTAATGAGGCATTTGATTGGCTATTGTTTTGTTTGTTTGGTTGGGGTTTTACGCCGTACTTAAGGTTATTTCACTCATATGACCGCGTGCCAGCCCAATTAGGTGAAGAAAACGACGCCAATGACAAGATACTTGTAAGACAATCACAGGACGCTGCAAACAGATCAGCTTCGTGTTGCCCCTAAGCTCTGAGAGCACCAGGGCAACACAAAGCTCCCTCCAACTGCCCACGATTGGCTATTGTCTTTGAATCAGCTACTGCAACATGTTCTGAATATAATAATTGTAAAGAGACATGTGGGTTGGCTGATCAAGACAGTGAATTGAGCTAGCCCTAAATGTTCGATCCAAACTAGGACCAAATTTAAATCGAAATTAACATCTTGCTAAAAAAATGTTCTAAATGGGGAGAGTGGAATATGTTTTTAACCTGATAATATGTCAGGTAACATCGTTCCAGTCATCATTATAATGAATCTTTGTTATTTTTTAAATTGTTTGTCTTTAAACCTTTTATCCTGTCCAGTAAGTCTCGAGAGCCATTTCCCAAGGCATTTGCAACGTTACGCACATGCAATTACTGTGACTACCAGTACTAAAGGCATTTTGTCACCAAAACTGTGTGTGCCTGACTTTGCTAAAGGCTTTGTGAGACGGCTCCAGCTCTCGCACACACTCCAGGAAAACAAACCGGAAAGTCCACACCAAGTCGATTGTTGTCAAATCTGAATGTATCATTTGTATAGTTCCGTTTTGTGAAGCTGGATTCATGCAATACACTGAAGGATTATGACAATCCATCTAGAATCTCTAGAGTTTTGTTTCTTTTAAACGTACCTCATGGTGTTTCACTCATATGCCAGCCTAATGAATGAAGAAAACACCCCTCAATTTCACTGAAAAACAGTGCAAATTTTGCCAGATTCCATGACAAAAGCTTTGGGATTCCCCTTTAGCTCAGAGCACAAAAATCTCCCACTATGATAGCTATTCGCCAGAGATTTATGAAATGATAGCCCTGATAAAATAATGACAACTTAGCCTTCTTCGCCATTCTTAAACCCCATTTAGCACACTATTAATTTAACAATGATTTTTACCAAATCTTTCGGGAGGGGATATACAATTCTGACCCGTTACTTCCATAATATGTACAACTTTTTTTGTTTACACCCGTAACTTTAAAGAACACTTCCTGGCTCTCACTTCGGATTGTATAAAACACATAACACTTTGTTCTAAAACCTTTCTCTGCTGAAGCACTTTGCCAACACATGTAGCTTGATCACAAAACAGATGATATAACATTGTAGTTGCTAGCATCACGTGTATTAAAATAAATGCAAAGATTATTCATAATTCAAGAAACCTCATGTCGTGAATGGAGATGTTGTGATTTTTCGGTATCAGGTAGACTTGCTACATGCACCATAACCTATAGCAATTTACCAATTTAGGCCATACTGCCATTATTTAGATCTACGGACAGCTTGAGGTCATCCCAGATGAAAAATGGTAAAAAAATATAGTGCCAAATTACCTCGAATACCATTTCTAGTTGCAGTGTGTTTTCGTTAATAAAGTCAACAGCATACTCAAAATAATGACATGGTATATTTCAGACAACAAAATGTCATGATTATCTTGAACTATGAACAATCTATCATTGTAATGCTGCCTGTACTACCATATAATCTTATTGGGTTATATGTTCTTAAATAATGTAACTTTGAGCAGCGACCTGCACTGCGTAGTGAACAGAAACATACACACATGTATTGTGAGGCAATCATAGGGTTGTTTATCACAGACTAGATGTTTCACTTTCAAGTATAAGGTACATGCATTTCCCAATTTTCCCCAGCGAAGATAAACAACTACTCGCACGTAATATTGTCACCCTTTTCAAAACTTGGCGACCTGCAAGGCTGTCAGAATATTTGAGGCCCCTCCCTAGGCAAGGCAATTCACTGGGGCCCTAACTATATTAAATTGCAACTTGAATCTTGGGCCCCTAGAATCCCGTGATCCCCAGGCAACAACCCAGCCAGTTTGAACATGCGATAAGACGGCAGGCCTTGATGACCTGATCAAAAATTTGACACAGTAAATTGGCAAAAATAAAAGATACTTGATGCTTTAATGAGGATCCCTTAGACATAAAACTAACATACATGTACGGTCACGAATAGTCCGAGTCGCTCGGACGTTTGGTTTCTGACAATGCCTGACGGCGAAAGACCAACCTCCGAGCCTGATGCCTACATTGGGTTTTTGATGAGGACCTCCACCTACAGTTCCAAAAGCGCTCGACATAAGCATCTCTGAACCAAAAATAAAAGTGTCCAAACATATTCTTGAATTTACACCAGAGAAAGTAGACAGTCTTTCACTTTTCAGATGCAGCTCAACATCACAAATTTTATTTTACCACCCCCAAGCCAAGTCATGTGTTGGCCCTTACACCATGTGTTGGCCCTTGCACCATGTGTCAAAGGTTTATCAACAAAAAAAACATATATGGAGGCATCACAGATGTTAGTTTTTACCAGAGACAATAACACAAAAACTATTGTCTGAGCCCGTCACAATAGGTCAGAAGATTGGTTGGATTGGAGGACTAATTAATCATCAAAGATAAATATTTATTGACCCAATTTTAGTCCCGTACTTTGAAGGTCATTTTAAAATTAGAAAAAAAAGCGATTATTAATTAAAACACAATGGGAAACCTGATTTTCTAACCAAAAAGAATCTATTTGTTTTTACTAAATGGTAAAAAGAACATACTTTATTGTTATTATTAACAGGATCATCGAGTATAAACCTTTGTACACCTGGAAAGCATGAATAATGTACATGGACTGCATATATTAAAGATGGCCAGCCTAGTACAAACCTTAACCCGGTTTATTCAATAATTTAAAAGAAACAAAAAAGCATAAATTCATTTACTGTTGTTAAAATTATCAAACAGTCCTAGGCAATAAATACTCCTGTTTGGGAGTTTACATTTGTAAATTGACAGTTGGGTGACCTATATACTATAATTATACATCACAGAACAGGAGCTGGAGTAAAATGAAGGAGTAAAATGGGGTAAAAGGTCCATACTGAGTTTCAAGACCCAAGAGAGTATCATATACACTAGAGACAAACATCTACATGTACAAAAACACCAAGAATATATGTACCAAGATGAACTTGAAATGAGAAAAAAGTTGAAAAACTACTAGACTACATATTAATTATACTTGACTAAATTTAAATAAAAAAAATCAACATACAAATGAAGAACAAATAACATTAATCGTTCACTGGTACAGTGAATTCATGTAACGTATCGTAGTCCATGTTATTCCACAAATCTCCATCAATAACACGCCCAACCTCAATCAGTAACAGGCCCAACCTCCATCAATAGCAGGCCCAACCTCCATCAATAGCAGGCCCAAGCTCCATCAAAAGCAGGCCCAAGCTCCATCAAAAGCAGACAGCACAACCTCCATCAATAACAGGAACAACCTCCATCAATAGCAGGCCCAAGCTCCATCAAAAGCAGGTCCAACCTCCATCAATAACAGGCCCAACAATCAATAACAGGCTAATTCTTCATCAATAACAGGCTAATTCTTCATCAATAACAGGCCAATTCTACATCAAGAACAGGCTAACCCTGCATCAACAGGTCAAACCGTATAAATCACTGAATGGCCAATTTTCATTGTTTGGTGCCCACATGTCAGCCGTTACCCATCATGCTAAGTTCTATGTACTAGGCTAAAAATGTGATGGTTTATAACCATGTCAGCTACAGACAATTTAAAGTGACTTGTAACATGCATGTTTATGAATGAGATTGAACTTGACTAGTAGGCTGCATGTAGCTATAGTGTCATCGGGAAGCTGTTGGCTTTATTTGTTCTTTTAGACTTTACTAAACCAGATTCCAATTTTATTTTTCCTAGTGAAGTTTGTTTGTTTGTGCTATTTGCAATAATCAAGGTTATTTTACAAATGATGGCGTGTCAGCCCAATGGATGAAGGAAACCACCATTGACATCACTGGCATCAAAAGTGACCAGAAAACCACAGGGCGCAAAATATGGTGCTTTAAGACAAAAGTGTGCAATTTTAAAAATGGTCTCAAAGCCATGAAGCTCCCACCAACATGGTAGGAGACCATGCTGCCAGACTGAGAGTGCAGACACCCAGCCTAAATCACATGAATCTATCAGAATGCATTTCAAAACCAAGTATGTAAAATTCACAGTTGATATGACTAGGGTGCATTCACAAAATTATAACAATATACAAATGAATGTACTGGACTTGTCTGAACAAGAGCAAATAGTAGATTCTTTGATATAGGTTTACAACATACTGCTTACATAAAATAAGATTCATAAAATACAGTGATTGAAGAGATTAGGCTGAACACATTTGATTAAAAAAGGGAGCACGAAATATATAATTATGTAAATTCTTCACAATGAATAGAAGAGCTCAAATTTCTCTTCCATAATTCAAACATGAAACAAGGTCAGAAGTTATGCCTTTAAGTGTAAGCAAAGACATTCTGACAACATTCTACTTTATTTTACACCTTAAATCTTTTTTGACCACTTGAAATTATGTCTGGTGAAAGATTTAACATTACAAACTATATCAAGTTTTACACATTGGGAACTTTACAAGTAAAGAATTAAGATATTAATCGTCAATATTTTCAAGCCAGCACTATTTTGCAACTCAATGTTCTTAAAATTGTTAATCCAGAACAGTAATCTTTTATACTTGTCTCCATGTGACCAAGCGAGCTCAAATGGTCTGACTGCGGTCTCATGGGTTGCTTTCAAAGATTGTTTGATTGGGGTGTTGTTTCACTCATGACGGGTGCAGAAAACCAACCTAAATGTCAATGGCAACAAACAATGGCAAGACAACAGCAATGGATGCAAAACCTGGTACAATATGACAAAGTGTGTAAATTCACAGAGACAGACACCGCAACAAATTGGCTTTGTGTAGCCCTCTCTCTGGCTTAAGAGCTCCAGGGCACAAGGCGCTCCCATCATGATCAACCACCCACCCTTCTTATTACGAATAGCCAATGAATAAGACATTGTTATCAGTCCTTCTGAACATATAATGTAGATAATATAGGTAATATTTGTTTAAAGAAACACCCAACGGTGAAGGTCCAAGGCCCCTGTTAACTCATAGGGAAGCTGGCGTGCTACGCCAGCAGGAGGGACCTGGGATTGAGTCCCGCCACCTGTTTTACTAATGACATTTATAAGCAATTGGTTACATAAGATATTTTACAGAAATTTCTTCAGTGTCACGTTTACAGGTTACACTGTTTACTTAATATCTTTAATGAATGAAAATACTACATGTAGCATGCCAAATGAAGTGACCAATTTAAATTTGTCAATGAATTACCGGTTCTTTACATTTTGTACATTTGCTTGATGTTTAACTCCAGGCTAGTAATTTACACAGAATAACAATTGCGTCACAGGTTGAAATAAACCAAAAAATTTGTTTTTTTTTCAAAATCCACCATCTTCCATTCCTTTATATCCCATGCTTAATTTCCAAATATTTACCACTCCAAATTTAGTTTAACTCATGGCAAGATGGATTAGCCCATATCCTTTTTTTTAAACTCGTCAGCTGGCTCAAGCTTGCTTAAAATATTTATTTATAAAAATGTCTGATTGGCATCAGTTGTTTTCAATGGTAGTTAAAGATTTTGCACTGCCAGTGTTTGGTGGAAACAGAGGATTGATTGATTGGTGTTTAACGCCCTACTCAAGGGTATTTCACTTATATGACGGCGATGTAATCCAACAGTCCACA
>JAUELC010171914.1:0-11065 GCA_031471745.1 Cryptochiton stelleri | reverse complement strand
TTTTTTTTAAATGCAGATTTCTTTGATTTTTTTTCATTTTCTCGCTTAGGTATGTGTCACAAATATTAAAAAAAACACACACAAAAAAAAATTCAAATCATATTTTATTTACTATCCAACACTCACAAGTCTGCTTACTGCAGATATGTCCTTACTGGATTGTGTCATCAACTAAAACAAAAACAAGTATTCTCTGGTTCTCTGACTGAGAAAAGTAGACGCTTTTCTGATTTGATACCGAAGTGAGGGGGAAAGGCAGAGGATATTCACGCCGCCGCAGTGTACCCAGTAAATAATTTCAATACTTGGAAGCACCTCCTCTGTGTGCCCAGCCAACAATGTACTGCTTGGAGGCACTGCTGCTGTGCCATAAATATAGTTCTATGGGGCACTCCAGCTGCAGTGCGTGGAAAAGCAAGTATATATATACTGTTTTGGGCCACTGCCAATGTGTATTGAAAATATGATACTATACAGGAGTTATATATTGTTTATATGTTTGTACATTTTTTCATGAACGATATTAATTTTTGTTTTTTCTGTCAGTAAACAAAACATAACTAAACCTTACCTGAAAACCGTCTATAAAGAGTAAGAAATACTACTAGTTTCTCAGTGAAACCCGAACCCGGTACCTCACACTCCGTTATTAAGCGTCGTTCGGAAAAAATTGTGAAAAAAGGGACGAATACATATAATCTTATACTTTATTTTATTCAATCACCAAATTCTTCTCCTATGTGCATGAATCTTGACTTGCTGTACAGATTTTCCATTTAACTGGAATTCTGAACTGATATTGTACCTACCTCCCAGTTTGTATATTTACTGTTTACTCGCTTCATGTGTCAAGTATATAAATATTTAAGATCAGTTTTGTTATATTACAGTGTATAGGGGATATACATGAAATAAACGTTGTATACCGTGACTTTGCCGCGTCTTTTGAGGTGGGAAAGTTTCTATTTTTTGCTGAGTGTGTCAGATTCGCAACCACCCTGAAACTAGTGTATAAATGTTCACATCATTCAGTTGCACACGTTCGAAGTGCGCGTGGCAAGGAGAAGAAAATGGCATGTCAATGTCGATCTTATGATAAATATATTGCAACAATGTATATTACATCGAGTCCTCTCTGGTAAACCGTCACCTTTGAAAATAGATTTTTAGCATTTTAAAAGGGGCCTGCTATATATAAAAAAATAAATAAAAAAAAATAAAAAAAATTTGTCACGTTTAGCACCGTGCCAATTCCCGTTATTTACAATTGTAACGTCAATCGAAGGGTGATAGAACTGTAGTTATATCACAATGCAGCATTGCGAAAACCCCACAAATCTATAGAATTGTAATATTATACCTCACATCCACAAACCTGCCATTAATCAATGGCATCAAATTGAGAACAAATAATTGTATGCCTTTGTAAAAACTAACAGTGATTTTTTCTCTTTTTTTTTAAACAAATCTGTAGGTTTATATAACTACAAGAATGAGTCATCTTAGACCCTGTGATACCGTGACAAGAATATAGAGAACTAGAATTATTCACCCGAGTCTTCGTATTATTTCCAGCAATGGCATCTTTCGTGACCAGATTCACATTCGATTTCAATGTTTCGATAAGCAATGTACGTAGCTCATCGTCAATTGAACTGACCTGCTATAACTGACAAGGACATTAAATAGCTCCTTCAACATTAAAATTATATACCTTTGTAATTTTTGTTGTTTGTTGTATGTTGACATCCGAAGACAATATGTCAGAAACAACACTAATAGTGGCGTGTAATTCTCTCCGACATGTTGCCGAGGCCTAGACTACCTGAATCGCAACCGACTTAGCCGATTTAATTCCAAGCATGTACACAGCAAAGTAGTATAAGATAAATTGAATTGAGAAGCCATAAACAACAAATAAGATATAAGAAATGGAATATTTAACAGAATTTCAGATGATTCCAATATAAATGCAGAAATTAGGCAATGCCAAAAAAATGGAGTTTTGTTAGGAAAAACGTCAATGGCCGCCGTGTTACGTAATCTAAACAGTCACCGTGACACGCGAACAACACATTTAAGCTACAAATACAAGTGTATTATAATTGGAAATGACAGCTTCTTCTCCAAAACATACATTTCTATAAGACGAACAGACATTTTATAATTCTGAAGTTAAACTATTAATTTAATTATCTATGGGAATCAGAATAAGTATTCTGTGATTACTTTGTTTAAGTAAAATCCCTAGGAAATATGCTCATCACCAGGCAAGACGTCAGTTGTGGGAAATCTCCCCATAAAAGCGCCAGTCTGAACAACTAAGTGCCTCTCTGTGCACGATAATGATTCTGACGTCAATTTATTGATAATAAGTTTCTCTATCAAATACATTCAGCGTTTAAACACCAGAGAGTTTAAAACAGATTTGTGAAAAAAGGACTAGTTTGATGTAGAATAGTTGAAAAATTTGGAAAACTTTAAAGTGTTCTCAGAAATGGGTTTACGCCCTGTTAATCTTTTGAATTACCTCAAACTTTTAGGCAGCAAAACGCAATGTGCAAAATGTTCTTCAATAACAGCGAATTAGCTCACAAGTGGAAGGCGACAATATCCCCAAATAACCAAATAGGGCATTCAATGTACGCACCCTGCTCATAAATATCACTCAACGTCGCTTCATCAAATCCCAGACGTCCTCTAATGACCAATATGCCATTCGTTTTTCAGAAAACATACGTGCATTGAACGTACCCGGTCATCCAAGAGCTACACAGATTGCTTTTAACTTTTCTTTTTATTCTTTATCACTCAAACTATGATACTTTTTAAGACAGTTTAACAGGATCTAAGTGCCTTAAATTGGACAGAAGGGAGTAAAAGTTTAAATGTGTTCAACATTAGTTTAATTTAGCAATTACAAGAATGAATCCAGTGAGCTGACATGATGTTACCAATTGAGGAGCAATACGCATGTTTAGGTACTCAAATATCTGGTGAGTTGAATTAATTCTGCCTCCACAGTCAATTAATTTAAAATATGATGACAATATCCATTGAGTAAATATTACTTCCGGCAATCCCAGTTGCCACCTAACGAACTGTGTGCTGTTTGGCGCTGTGCCCACTGTTCAATAATAAATGCCTAGTCCTTCAACAGTGAACATTGCTACTCGGACTTTTAGTCTTAATTCCCATAAGTCAAGTGTCTTTATTTGTGTGAATAACGCCCTAACTAAACTTTCTCAAACAGTTGATTTGTAAAACAGTAGGTTAAAATGTGTCCAGTAACAGTTGTACCAATAACTATACTCTGATTGATAATGAATTTACTAATGAGCTACATATATATATATGATACAGACTGTTTTATTAAATAGATTTTCCGTTTAATAATCCCATTTCTTGTTAATAGCCTTGTTTATAGCATATTTCGAGGAACAAGAATCTGTAAAGTAATATAAAATAAGTATAATAAAAAAAACAAGTACATCAATAGCAGTGACAAAGAATTGTTTACAAGGGCTCTTAATTCAATATCAAAGTGACGTAAATATATGTGAGTTTTGATTAGAAACAAATGACAGTTGGTGACTTTAGGAACCCTCTGAACATTCGGACAGCTGGAACATCTAATAAATCACAGGCTGATGAAATTAAGACAAATGCGACTTCGAACAGGAAACCGGAGAGGTTTAGTCAATGTCATGTAGGCCACGTATGTAATACATGTTCTTATGGCAACCACGAGAGATTTGTCAAGAAAAGAGAAAGGAAACTAAGGTTAAAGTAAACATCACGTGACAAAATAAATTAACCCAATTATACCAATGACATGTTGAGTTCACCGATCTAGCGTTACACTTCAGCTGATTAGTTTCTCTCACTTCGAGTTACAGTCACATGGCCGCCCAAAGGTTTTGTCAACAAAACCTAATTGCCAAGATTCTATGAAGTATTACATTTTTTCATAAATTAAATCAGTATCGTCGAAATAAAATAAAAAAATTAAATGGGGGCATAGCTTTCACATTGTGGCATAAATAGGTAAAAGCTGATTGACACATCCTCTATCCTCATTAAAATATTCTGGAAGAATTTTTAGTTTTCTATTTATATCGTTACTGATAAACTTTCACTTAATCTACAAAGCCGGGGGTGGAATTTATAAAGAACCTCTATATTTTACTTTTTAAGAAACATATTTTTAAATCAGATTATTCTATAACAACGTAAAAATACCTTATTTGCGGGCGACGGTGTCAATTTATTGTGTATAACAGTATAAAGACTTCTCAATAGGACGTTCCCAAACGAGGACAGTATTTGGCTCTTGTATTTGTTGTACTACTGTCTGGGAACCAACAGCTGCTCATATAATGTGATGGCGGTTATAGTCAGTCGTTATATTAATACAAATTGAAATGCATAGTTAAAAGGACTTGAACAATGACCAGTCGTCATTGATCCACCGAACAGAAATTGTTCTGACCTTCGGAGTACCCGTCAATTTAGTGGGTGGTTTCAACCGCTTTGTCGGAGCTAATCGGAGTAATATCTACGGGGAGCTGAAGCGAGTACCCATTACAGGCACAGGAAGCCACGCGCCCAGAAAATAGATATGGGAAATAATGGGCATTGAGATGTCCAGTACATTACATTTAACGCATAAGTATGAACATTGAACAGCATGTACAAATATATAAGGCGGATAAAGTGGAAATAAGATGGAGAATACAAAAGGAGAAAAGTTATCCCACATAACTTACTTAATGATGGGTAACGAATCATTCCTCCCGGTTTCCCATAGTACTAAGTCTGACAGAGTAAGAAATGGATAATCCGTCATCATATATGTGAAATACCGTTGAGTACGACGTTAAACACCAATCGGACAAACTAACAGAATATATATTGCAAGACATTGCAGAATTACATTAACTTTGAGAAATTACGGTGTCTGTACTTAAGTTACCGATGAATGTCCAGGTATTGTGTTCTTAAAAACCGTATTTTACATTCGGCTTAGGGTCAGATGTTCAAATAATTTGTCTATGTGTTGCGATAACCATTAACAGCAGAGTAATAACTAGTATCCACTTGTTGTTACAGTTCTTACTGGCATCGGTTCCTAACGACACCCCGTGAGACCGCCATCTCGAGACAAGGTCAGGCCCGACGTTAAACTATACGCATGAAATTGTCGCTCTTGCACCATATATTTCTTGTCAAACAAGGAGGAATTATCCTAGATCGAGTGATCGGCAATGCACGGTCGCACCTAGCCATGGTGCCATGTATTTCTCTGCACACATCCCGAACAGTGAAAGACATTAAACTTGTATTAACAAAGTAAGCCAGAAATTTAATATCACCACTCTAAAAGACTATCACGAATAAGTATTATTAGAGTCATTGCTCGAAAAGAATGATATCTTTCTCCGCTGTTTATAAAGATTTTCCAGCAGAGACGATACTCTGTTTGAAAAGTGGTACATGTATTTGATTGGTTCATGCGTTTTGGCTATTTCACTTCGATCTCTGTTTCACCGCCGAAAGGTAGTAAGCGTGGAAAGGGCTGATACAGGTTTTGTGGTGATAACAGCCTTGCCTCGGGAAGATGCGTGAGACTGGTGTTCAGTGAACTATAGGTTCTAAATGAGTCTTAGCCCGTAATCCTGTAATCTGTATTATTACGTCAACGTAACGACTTAGTTAACAGATGAAACAAGTGATGATAAATGACCTAGGTCTGACTGTATCCTTATACCTCGCACAATAATGTAGTCGTCTGGTAAAGAGGGCTTGTATAATGGTTTTGACGTTTCACTGCATGTGGAAACAGATTGCTGACAGCCAACATGAGTAAATCTTGTTGGGAATTGGAAAGAAAATCAAATTATCCAGAAGAGAAATTGAGCGCACCAGGAGGTTTCCGCATTAGGAGTGAAGGCGTACAACATATCATACATCAACGTTATAGTAGACGTGGCTATAGATTTCACACATAACTGATAAATAAATGCCACTGACAGCAAAGAATATCAACAAACGTGTCGGTTACATAACAGGACTGACGTGCAAAGGTCCCGGGTTCGAATCCCGGTGGAGGCAAGCAAATTTTTCTCTCTTCATTTATAAAAAAAATATATATATATGGCAGTAGAGTGTTGGGGCTGATACCCAAAGGTCCCGGGTTCGGATCCCAGTGGAGGCAAGCAAATTTTTATCTCTTCATTTATTACAAATATATATATGGCATGAGGCTCCCTCTTTTTATTAAAGCTACTGAGGATTTATTGAATACATTATCTGACATACAGGTTGAAAAATACGTTACATTAGTTACGCTTGGTGTAGAATTTATATAATAATAATATAGGTATTGAGGCAGGCATCAAACTATTTATATGCAGAGATTCGCCGTCCGATTACCGAAATATTGAAACTGTTGAAGCTCAGTCTGACATTTAATTATTTATATTTCATTGGTCAAATGTGCAAGCAAATTAAAGGCTTTGCTATGGTGTAGTCCCAACTTTGCTTTTATTCTCATTGCAGAGTGGGAACATAAAGCCTTGAATGTGTGCTAAACAGTCCTTATTATACTTTTGATATTTGGAACCTAACATATCAAATAGGTACTGAATTCATGATAATTGCCCCGGCGTCAATTGCTTCCCGACAATTGGAGCAATTGTCACCGGAGCAAATGCCGCCAGAGCAATTGACACCGGAGCAAAAGTCGTCGAAGAAATTGTCACAGGAGCAATTGTCGTCTTTCGAAGCAATTGTCGCTGGGGCAAAGGTCGCCGGAGAATTGTTGGGCAGCGGCTGGAGAAACCAAAAAATGCTCTCAGCTAACACTCATTTGTGGTCCATTAGCTTACAGTAGATACTGCCGAACATTTCCCCTTCCTGGGGAGTCGATTATAGATCATTTTGAAGTCATGCCGGTTAAGAAAATACTAGTTCTTCCTCGATAGTCTGGTTATCCAGGAATACAAAAAACGTCTACCTAAAATGTCTGAATCTCTCCAAGCAAAATAATACAAATCTTCCGGATCTGCCGTTTACGGCTGAACTCCCCTTCTCGCTCAGATAACTCATATAACTGCTATTACATGTATCCTTATTTAACAGACTAATGGGCTAATTGCTGTGTTTTAATAATAATCTTATTTGGTTTAGGATTCGTCCTGCATGTCTATTCAATAGGTTTACAAGAGTATAAATTTGAACATATCACGTGAACAGAGCATCTATCAATTGGCTATATATACATAATTACTGCCTTTTCTCGAAATAGGGTACCCATAACAACTCGAGATCAAGATGCACTGAAAAAGCTTGTATCCGAGTGTTTATCTAGAACATGAGATGATTCGTCGGTTTAATAATCAATAGTCATCCCTGTGCCAGTGTTATTCATTTTTTTTAAAATATGACACGAAGCTGATTGAAAATTTCAGAGAGAAGACTTATCATGTTTTATGTTCCAAAGAGCGTAACAGAAACTCCCCAGGGTGGCCTATTGATACAATATTTATTATCTTCGACAGAGATAATTCCTTTGGGAATGCTATCAAATTAAATACCTGATAAGGCATAAAGCTATCCGCCAATCAGCACAGAATAACATTAGAAGAGCCACGTTAATAAACTTAATAATGTTTTTTATTTCGGATTCTATTTATTTGCCATTATTGGGCTATACTTAATATTTTATTGAACTGTGCAACTGAAAGTGATAACTGGTGCACACGTTACAATAAGATATAGAATAAAGATTGTGTTCAATTGAATGATTGGTGTTTAACGCCGTGCTCTAGGGTGTTTTGCTTATATGACGGCGGTATACTCCAACAGTTAATAGCTACACTAACACAAACCATAAAATGTGAAGTGTTTTGCTCTGTAGGAAAAATAATGTTCCTCCAGTGCTAAGTCAAAACATCATAACTACGCTTGGAACATGTTATACTTACTCCGATGGCCATTTTGTTCATGGCTTTTTCTCTATAATTAGTGACGTAACAAGTATGCGTTTACTTCATAACAGAATATACTAACAACCAGTCTTTAATTTGGCTAGCGCTGGCCATCATGGAAGTCTTGGCATCGTATACCGTCTTTGTTAGAGACATTTGATTTGAGATCCACAAGGACAAATCTGTTAAACGAATTGATTTGTTCTTATTAATAATCAACTTCCTTAGTTAGTAATTTAAATAAAAGCGAAGTTTGTTAAATATCTACGACTCCCGGAATTACGATCTGTTTATATTCAGTGCAATCATATTGCTTCTTACATAATAGATTTAAGATTACAATCCCCGAAGCCGTGTTAATTAACAAACTTTAAGGTCATAATGCTAACTAAAATTAAGTTACCATTTTTCAAGAAAGAATTTGATTGTGAAACATAACACATGACTTCATTAATTTCTACTTCTGCTTGGTTCAGTATCGGTGCGTCCTGGAGCATTGTGTTATAATCAGTGCCTCAACTTCTCAATGCATCAAAACAAGTTAATTTAATTTAAGTTTTATTTAATTAGAATTCTCGTTCAAGAACAAGATAAATAAAATTAACTCAGTTATTTAAAGAAAGAGAGGCTTCCTTTGATTCTATCAATATTTTATTTTTTTCGGTTTTATGTAGAGGTTGTTTTTGATTATTACCGACGTAGTTTTTGTTCATGGCTAACAGCACCGAATGGAAAATGACAAACAAAATCAAAAAATCTCTGTCAGAATTGAGATAAATAGAATATTTGTCGTAAAATTTTGCAAGCCAACGCCAGTGAATAATTTTATCACCGTGTCGTGTATGAAAACATATATGGTATAATAGGAGAATAATAAACAACAGGCCATGCGTCCAAAATCTCCACTCGGATTGTATGACAATAACAGCGAAGGTATGCAGATCTGATACCATAAATCGTGTTGAGACCATTAAAAGGATGTGGCAAGCTTTCAAACCTGGTTCATGTCTGCTATTGGTCTAAGTGCTTTTTACAACTAGTGTTCTAGAGGCGGTGTGAATGGTTCAGGTATACCCTTATAAACATATAGCATACGGCCATGTACTAACGGAAACAAGCATATGTTCAATGTTTACTAATATCATAAAAAAAATGCTATGAAATACAACGCCGTGGATGACGATAATACTCTTAACACGATCGGTAAATAAAATTCCGAATCAATTATGGTGGCAACTTGACAGTCTGTACGTCTCCTGTGTATTGGTCTGTTGTCTTAATTATGACAAACTCAGACGAATAGTTAATGTTAAGCACGACTCCATGGAGAGAGAGTTATTAGACAAGAGACAGCAGGTTAACATAGGCTGGCAGGGTCTATAGTGAATTCCCAGACTGATAATTATCTGCTTTGTAGTTATCCATCAGGCGAACATTTAAGGACCCAAATTGATCAGAAATGGCGCTCTTGGACCCAATTAAAAACCAATTCGGGCCAATTAATTGATTTCTATGATCGAATCCTGCATTTTAAATCTTAAACTTATTAAAGAAAGTTATTAAAACGACATATTCAACATAAAATAACTGTTTGTGTTCTTTTATATTTGACATCAGAAAGACTATGTGCAGACTGTCTTTGGCTTTATACGTAAGTTTTGTTTTATCGTTTTTGATACCGTTGGAAATCGCAGGTACCGTAAGGTTTAAGCACCGTTTATTTATTACAAATAGGCATCTTATTAAAAAATCGAAAAAACCAAATGCGATAGGAAAACAGATTAAAGCTTTTCAATAAACATCATGTGATTGAAAAGCAGAAGTCACGTGTTTAATGAATTTATTATGTTGCATAGTGTTTACATATTGGCCTCGACAATTCCTTTAAATCCATAGATTCCGGGTGATGGTATGGTGGTAATCCTGTACCAGCTACCTATGTCGCAAGAACGTATCGAAGCTTTTCTTTAATTAAACAGTAGAGAGCCTGGACTGTAAACCTAAGTTGTGTAGTCATTATAGCTCTCCAGAGACTTGGTCGCCTATTTTAATCAGGAGGTTGTTTCCGTATCTCCCGGGAGAATCTGTCTACTGACGACAAATACATGACAGACAAAACGAGACGATGATTGGCAAAGGAAAGAACATATCAGAAAAGGATTATTGTTTACAAGAAAGACCACCATTTGAGCACAGATCGCGAGGTTTATTGTCACATTCAAACTTCATCAGCGTAATCTCCACTACGACAAGATTGGGATGTTTGAAAATATTCCAAAGCGGATAATCAATGGAAGCATGTGTCAAGTTACGAAGCAAGTCTCTTCAGCAGTCACGTGTGATAAACCAGTTGAGAGCCACACATTAGAAGCTCATTATGGAAGCAATCGTTTGTTCAGATCCCGTGACACAGGTATCTGAAGTTGTTGATTACTGTGAAAGTTATGGGGCCATTGCAAGGCAACCTATCTGTGAATATTTTAACTCATCAGTTAATCAAAGCCGAGAAATATACACTCTAAACGTTAATAAACTAACTTTTCCACCATTATAAATAATTGTTTTTATTTTTATTACTAGATCATTGATGATCATCTCTTGTTTTTATTCGATATATTTTACACGAAATAAAGGTTAAAATAATCACATTTGAACAACATACTTTGTACAAACAAATTGCAACGAAATTCCAATCACAGGCTTAACGAGTGACAGTCGCATTATACAGCATTAGTGTGAGTGTATAGGTGTGTATTATTGTTGTTGTACGTGAGTGCGAAGTGCAGGTTAACAGTTCAAGAAGTAAAATATAATAAAAAAAACGATGTGCCTCATACCACCCGTTAAAAACGTATGAGATTATTGATGTGAATATAAGGGATTTTGCAGACAAAATGCTGTGGTGTTTATTGTTTGTTTGCGCGGGTGGTCGGTGGAAGGTTCTGGGTGCTTCCATGCTCATCGAGCTAAGGGGCAACATGAATATCTCAGAGGTCACTTCAGATTTTAATTTAACTTTTTTTTTATTTAAAAGACATAAAGTCGACTACACATGGCTGTCTTCAACTAGCAGT
>JAUELC010171803.1:0-11065 GCA_031471745.1 Cryptochiton stelleri | reverse complement strand
TGTGGCTGTCCAACAAGCGTACGGTATACCATGTGACATGTGCAGTAGCCTACATTCACAAAGAGACGGCCACTGCTAGAACTATTCGCATCTCGGGTTTTTTTCCAACCCGTATAGTTTTAGTATATATAAAGTTTTTTCAATGAAATTCGTAGGACTAGTAAAGTGACGACCCATTCAACTTTATATATGGGCTCCAGGATTGATGTTGGCACCGGGCGCAGAGTATGACAGCTGATACTGACATGGATGTTTTTTTTTATTATTCTGTTACATTATGGCTGATATAAATAATAAAAAGAGTCTTGCACAGTGAAGTTTTAATACCATATTATATATTGCTATCGTGCATGGTAGAAGTGATAACCACTAGGCATACCATTAACCTTGCTGGTCACAATACACCATAACGAATTGAATCGATACCTTAGACATTTGTGGAACTGAATTAATGTGACGTCAG
Source organism: Cryptochiton stelleri (assembly GCA_031471745.1). Lineage (NCBI taxonomy): Eukaryota > Metazoa > Mollusca > Polyplacophora > Chitonida > Mopaliidae > Cryptochiton > Cryptochiton stelleri. Next base: position 10,602 of record JAUELC010171803.1, on the reverse strand, counting down.
AGAAGAAACGTCAATAAAAACAAAACTGTTGTCGCTTTTACGGGTAGAGTTTAGTCTCGAAATTATTCCGACCGTGTTTGAGGATGAACACTTGTTTGACTCCGCCTGATTAAAACTGCTTGTTTTAAGATTTTAATTTGACAGATTGCTCTTTTCTTTGTGCGTTGTTTGTAGGTATCCTTATCCTACCTCGTAACTTAGACCACTTATATAACAAGCCGGGAATAAGGACCGAAAACATGCACAAACATTACCATCTCAGTTTTATAATATTTATCTCCACTTGAGAATGTACATCAAAATCCCTTTGTCATTGTAAATTCAAATCTACACGCAGACGTTTACCAGTGAGCTGAACACTGTTTAGTTTGATCAACAGTCTCGTGAATGGTTCAGGTAAAATATATTTCCACTGATTAGCTAAATATTAAAATATATTCCATTACTCGACGCCATTAGCCTGCGGATTTATGAAAGGCTGGCCCAATTAAAAAAGCAGGCTAGTTCAGCAAAGACAAGATAACGGAGCAGTACGTACATGTATGTTATATCCACTGTATAATTAATTTACCCAGTATTTCTGGGCAAGTAAACATTTCGTTTAATATTAAATCTGGATCCGGTGACATTTGAAACTTCAATAGTAAGTATTATTACATAGGTTCCGAAATAGAGTTGGTTAAAGTAACTTGGCTATAACGTTTCATTTGAGATGACCTACTTTCGCCCGTGGGAATAATCGTATCAACCTTTGGCGTCAGGTGAAGTCATGTCACCATCGATTGTCGTATACGTTGTCAGATGGATACGATTCGATTTAAGTTTAGATTGTCTGTAGGACTGGTGAATTTGATTATTTTCCAATTAAATAAATGTGCTTCTCACAGTGTTATCTCTCAACTGCATCGACTTGTGTATTCATTGGTGCGGTAAAAAACATGATTAGTCCATCCTTCTGCTGATGCAATTTGTTCATACAAAGCGCAATGTAAAATGAGTTTGGGTACAAGTTTGGAGTAATTTGAAGACAAGGCTATATGTATTAAAATCCTACCGCAGTTTAACACGGCTGTTGCTTCTTCGACGTTTAGCAGAGTTTAGTAGCAGCATTAGGAACGATTCGATTTAATTAGTTTATGGTGTGTCGTGACTTCTGGAAATATGCTTTACGCAGTTTAATTTGTTTTCTCTCAAGGCAATTATAGACGTTTAAATGAACTACTCCGTCGACATACAGTACTAACTATTTTTTTCATTTTCAATAAGTGTTTAGGGATTCCGCATATGATTTCATTCAGTAGAGAAAACATGTGTATGTTCTCCTTGAAAATGTTCAATAGATGTGACCACATATATCATTATGAATGTTTCGTCGACGTTAAGTATATTTTCCAATCAAACAAACGTGCTTTTTACAGTGTTATATCTTAATTGCATATACTTGCTCAATCATTGGAGCGCAAATAATGACGATCAGTTCAACCTAGCACTGACAGTATTGACTCATATAAAATTATATTTTTTATGTAGTCAATCTCCAATAAATATTTGAATATCTTTATTAACAATGTCTTTCCAATCTATTCTGATGAGAAGCAGGCCTCGTCAAGTTTGGAAATGTACTGTAAGCAAATAATCAATAAACCGATATGGCTCAGTTGCTGTGACCTCAGTTATTTGGTTAAACTGTCCATCCACAAATTGTTACACATACGGGCAAGTTTTAGTTGGACGGTCCTCAAACGATAACACAGGTCACATGGTTATGAAGTGCGAACATTACTTCAGAATGCTCATAAAGAGCATGAACGTGCCTGCTATTTTCAAACTAGTCACACTACGTATTCAGCATATCTAAACAACATTTCCTCTAAGGAATGGATAAAGGCCAAATGCAGAAATTGTGTTCGTACTTATTATCCACAAAGGTTCTCCCTCCAGTATGTTATTTAGTTCCAGAACGTGTTACTTCCAAGCGAATTGAACATACAGATAATAGATAACTGTATTGCTTATCTTTGATCCAAAGCCTGTACTGTTCAACTACCAATCTGGCAATGCTGTGAAACCGGTTTTGCAAGTGTATCCTATTCTTCCTCCCTTTCATTGAGTTTGCTTCACTGATTTATTTCTTGTTAGTTTTATTATAAATACTGTTTTACATAGCGTTGTAGATACGCTCCTGACGCAGCGGTTTCTTTGATGTCAAACTAGCTTGTATCACCCGCTGCTAAAAGAAGACCTGTTTGCGGCGGATGACCACCAGAGGGAGCTCTTTTTATGTTCAGATTCTTCACACTAACACTGATTGGCTCCCGAGAAATAACGTCACAATCAATAAGTTGAGAAAAATACACGAGTACAGACATTAACTAGGTCACACCAAGCTTAGCATGGTATATAAACAAACGTGGTTCCATGAGGTACAATGCTAAGAACACCTTAACATAAGTCCTCTCGTAAAAAGTAATGTTTAAAGATTGTTTAGAGGACATAAACCTATATAAAAATGTATTTTCTAATTTAGAAACAACCAAAAGCAACTACAAAAAGTAATTGCATTTATGTTTTATACGGCCGATAACATCACGGTCCCCTGGTGTTTAATAGTAAATAAAATATGTTATTACATTTTTTACTGATGTTTTTTTTAATTTGTGGCACATACCTAACCGAGAAAATAAAGAAAGAAAAAAAAATCAAAGAAATATGCATTTTTAAAAAAAAAAACCACTGAATGTATTTTGCTCACGGCAGCGCCTTTGCAACGTCCGATGACCACAAATGCGAACTACATATAATTTATGATAAAAATCCCCGGATTTGTAACTAAAATATCCCTTTACATTCTGATACACCTCCGATCCATACTTTTCACCAACCGATCTCGGGATTTTTACTTCCGGCGGTTGTCTATTTTTACTTTAAAGTCAATAACACGCCCAGTGAGGAAGATATATTGTTTTGTTCTATAGTTGTAAAGTTGAGAGATCGAATTCATCCGAACACACACTTAAGAAATCGCATTTAATACAATACAGTTTTAAATAATAATTGTGGAACCTTTAACATTTAAATTAAGCCTTTATTTTGATTTTGAACAAAACAGGGTGTCAAAATACAACTAGTCAAGAGCAGAGGTTGAACATTTGTCTTTAGTCCGATTTCATTTTAATCGTAATTTAATCTTTCTCATACGAGAGGGAAATCCCTCGCTGGTGTTTAAAGCCCGCAAATTTCTTCGCCGGGATCAGAAATGACGCCACTTTCTAAGATGGCGCCTACTTGCGAATAGGCGTATACAGGAAATCCTATTGTATGTATTCGGCTATGTTTAACAAAGCTACCGAACAAGCCGCTGTAAAACATGACCTGATTCGCCGTTGACACCTCGTAAAACGGAGCTCCCTCTGGTGGTCATCTCCCGCGAACTGGTCGGCCTTTAGCAGCGGTTGATATACATGTACAAGCTGGTCTTTACATAGAAGCCGCTGCTTCATGAGCGTAAACAGTTCCATGCCTTGGTGTAACAAGCTGATAATTTGCCCATTGTCCATGTACACATATAATGTTAAAGTTTGGAAGGTTCGATCAAAGTTAATTGAATGACGATATTCTAGAGTTATTAATTATCAAATTCACGCCTCGGTGAAAGCATCAGCACAACTATAATTAAATCAACGCAGACTGAGCAATTTATGATAGCCTTCGTTATACTGTGGTAATATATATTGATCGTTTGGATAGCAAAGCCATTCTATATATCATATTGAATAGCGTGAAGCTATGGCTATATATTCTGAGGGTTACTGACTTAACTAACACACTTTTTCAAACCCTATCTCTCAATAGCCAGGATATTTTATTTCCAATATTTTGATATTCGTTATTATCCTGTTCATTCCATTTATTAGAGACCATATGGCGATATTGAACCCCCTATGGAGTATAATGGCCATACAAGAGAAAGGATTAGTTCCAATGTAATATGTCTTCGATTAATTCCACATGTTTCAGCATTGCCCAAGGGGGCAAGACAGATCATTATGAACTGATTAGATACGCTGTCTTATGATTATATTGGGCTTTCGATCATTTAGCTTTTACAATAGACAATAATAAATTGTAAGCTATTAGTCAATTTAATTAACTGGGTGAGATATGTGTGTACAGCAGCGTCCTCAGAGGTGTTACTTTCTTTGTTGTACAGAATGAAATTTCGTGACTGCGTTAAGTTAAGATGAATCGCTGACACCGAGTAATGCGTCTTGATTAGAGTTATCTTGGTAGGTGTATACATAAATACCCGAAAAGCCAGTTAAATATGATAATGGCAATTTATTAAGCATGATACTGAATTTTATGCAAGAGAAACTAAACCGGATATGAAACAGAATTCTACAAAGAATTGTGTTCGAACATGTAAGTTTTGTAATTTTGGGGTCTGTTCATTAGACACAATAAATCCGAACGTAACATAATGCCTAACGATAATATTGGGACACGTATACAAAAAATGATCCATTGTACATTTTCAAAATGTACGGTGGGCACGTAATTAAACAAATCAGTACATTTGTCTAATTGCGCGCCCACCAATTATTTGCGAAAGATCCAAATTATTCTGTCGTGGCCGGATGACAAAATAAGTGGAGTTTCTTTGCAGCAGTAACCACGTCTATTTGACTGTCACAGAGGTAACCACGTTCATTTGACTGTCACAGAAGTAACCACGTCTATTTGACTGTCACAGAAGTAACCACGTCTATTTGACTGTCACATAAGTAACCACGTCTATTTGACTGTCACAGAAGTAACCACGTCTATTTGACTATTACAGAAGCAACCACGTCTATTTGACTGTCACAGAAGTAATCACGTCTATTTGACTGTCAGAGAAGTAACCACGTCTATTCGACTATCACAGAAGTAACCACGTCTATTTGACTGTCACATAAGTAACCAAGTTTATTTGACTGTCACAGGAGTAACCACGTCTATTTGACTCTCACAGAAGTAACCACGTCTATTTCACTGCCACAGAAGTAGCCACGTCTATTTGACTGTCCTTTTGGCATCCCAAGCAGCACAGGTAACAAAAAAAACCTGATGTATAATAATGGAAGCCGGTCACGGGTCGCCGAGGAAATGTCAGACAATCGATTGCGTATAATTCTACGAGAAATCCTGTTGACCAGGAGCTCCATTGTTATTTTAACACAGACGAAGTCTAGTTATGCAAGATGGATCCTCTATCATGTCTGATAGAAGTAATTTGATTGAGAAAGGAAAACAAATTAAATTAATAATTCAGACCTTTTCCTGGAGCTTTTTTTTTTCAGAAAGCTGTTTTGACTGACTAACTGAAGATCGCGAAAAAGTTATCCACAAATTCTATTAAATCATTCCGGTTACCATGTGATGGAAAATCTCGGGAAATGGAATCTATATCATTGGTTAAACAATTCAAATAATCATATAGCAACACCCTGTGGAAGAGTTCAAGCCAATATTCGTATCGGTTTCTCATTGCCAATAAAGAAAAATATAGTCCACAGAAACTTGCTGATTCATTTGTATGTATTTCATTTGCAAGTGTTATACTAAAACTAACTCACATTTTGGTGGGAATAGGGAGTTAGTAGTTTCGTTCTTTCTGCTTTTGTTAAAAACAATCAACCTATGTAAAAATATTTATCTGAACTTTAAATGAATGTTACGGTATAATTGAGTTCTCAATAACCTAGATGATACAAAATGGCATTTATTGATGTAATCGTTTATTAAATGGAATACCTCCATTTAAAACCAGGCATTCAGTAGAATCCGTTCAAAACAAGCCCAATAGAGCTACGATGTCTTTCATGTCTTTCGGACAACGAAGGGAGACGGCACGATATGATTCGGGCCTCCGTGGTATACGTAAGGGTTAGAACATAAGCTTGAGGTGTTTCAGACGGGATAGAGACCGCTTGGAGAAGGTGATATGACATATGGAGGGCGTGGCCCGAGGGATGTCATATAATCTCTACCTCGTCTGAAAAACCGAAAGCGAGGGTACTAAGCTACTTACATAATGACCCTATTGTTCGCCGCGAGTGCTTCTTTTCGCGTATTACCCGGTTTTAAGAAACATTGTTTGCATTCGATTTAAAATTTATATTGGAGCATAGATTTTAACCTTTATAACTATTGCCAAAATTGTTTGTGATATTTTTTGGGACTGAAACTGGCAGTACTTCATTTAAGGCGACACCAACTTTAGTCTTCCTCTAGCCGCCGTGTCCAGCGTATATACGGTTGAGCTTTCATTCTCGTCTTGTGTTTGAGTGGCACTTGGTGTTAGATTCGGAGCTGAGCGGACGTGTTTTCTAGGAGCTGTTTAGTACTGCCTTTCCTAGCCTTCACCATGCTTAGAATGTGCCAGTTATTTACTGTAACTGTGTCTCCCGCACGCCGTACTGTAAATATATTGCATAAAATCATTTATTTATGAATATTCGATGTTAAGGGGGGTTGTTTTTTGCTGTCTGAGTCGCTCTCTTTCGTGGTCTAGGCATTTTCAATTTCTCATTGTATAGGGTATAATAGATTAGGGCCATAGTGTTTCCTGCACCTTACGTGCAGAGGTAGTATCGTATATAGAGGAGTTAAATCCTGTAATTGCGCTCTTTCTTACTATAATTTGAGCGCCTATTGTCTTATTCCCGGCCCAGAGCAGCTCCTGGGCGTTCGTGCTAAACCGGTTTTTCTAACTGTCTTACTGTGTAATAACTTCACTGTGTCAGTGCACCTTAGTTGATAGACAATGTTTTCTTTGAATCTTGCTGGTTCTGTCGCTAATAAAATCAGCTACGGTAAAAAACACAACTCGTCTGTCAGACGTTTTCTTGAAGAGTATCAAAGTGATCAACTTTTCGAAGAAATCACCTGACGTTACCACCGCCATTTCCCCCACTTTAACGCCAGAAAAATGCACCAGGTTATCAAGAAGCCAGTGAACTAAAAAGATCGTTTAATGACACAATCCTCCAAGTTTGACAGGCGACGCTTTTCTTCTAATTCAATAAATGCCCGAGTAAAGATCAATAGATGGCAGTACACTGTAATGAATCTCACATTGATGCCCTGCATTCACACCTGTCTTTACAAATAATGCAACAAGTACACCACTGACGCAACCGTCTCTATCTCAGTCGTATCCATGCAGTCCAGGTAAGAACTACTGTGAATAGATAACCTAATGCAAGACTCTTATGTAAATCCCGGACAGAATCATCGGACACCCTTTTGTCACCAACTGAACGTGAAGTGGCTAAAAGGAGAGCCTTGTCCGCTCTTCCATATCGTCCTCACCTCTTGCCAATAGATATAAGGACAGGTGAACTCGCACCTCGTTGAATCTCCAGTTCAACATCTGGAACGTTCAAACCCATCCCAAAAGCTTTGGAAGCGATCAAACATCTGATGTGAGATGTAGCAATTGGAAACTCAGCTAATATCTCCTCTTTCGCTACTCCTGAAGATGTAGCATGTACGCCTGTTAATGATCAGATATGATAAGTTATCAATTAAATGTATCGGAACAATATATTCGAAAACTGACCTTCTTGCACAAAAGTCAAAAATATTTTATGCGAGAAAGTTGATGATAGAATTAACTCCCCCAATAGCAGTGGCACCGCCATCATATAAATGAAATAACTTAGAGGAGGTCGTTGGAAATCCATCAATTAATAAATTAATGACAGTCGAGTAGGCCTGCACAGATAGATATCTTGCAGCGTCTAGTTATACACTGTCTTGTTATCACATAACAGGTGAAAGGTATACTACAAATTCAGCTGTTACGTTCATGCTTAGTTTAGCAAGACCAGAAGTCTATTAACTATTGGCATGCAATGCCCCATTTATTCCAGCTCAACGGCGTTTGATCAATTTCGAGGACATCTTTTAAGAGTAGTGCCCTCTAGTGTACAATATATATGAAATTTGAAAACCGCAACTCCCCTGATGAAACATGAGATAACCTGTTTAACTATTTATCCTTTTTCCTGCTGACAAATGATTTTTTGTAGTTTGTTTATGCATTTTACATTAAAAAAATAGACATTAAATGGGAAGCCCGTGAATCGCTTGCAACTTGATGGTTTTACACCATTTGGCTATAAGACAGATATCGCGGAACAAACCAAGCTTTGAAGGGCTGACCCAAGTAAGTTATTAGAGCTATTTTCAGATCACGCTAGTATGGATGACACAGAAGAGGGCGGGGATGGCATGGAGTTTGAAGAACCCCGTGGGTCTGGTAAGCGTGGGCGGGATATCTCCTTGGATCGTGCCTCAGCCGAGGGCAGGCTATTCAACAGGCCATTGGCAACATAAAACCAATAAAAAAAGATGGGAATAAGGAACTATTAATTGTGTGTTCTGGTCCCGCCCAGGTTAAAAAAAAGCACTGGCATTATCCAGTCTTATGGGGCGAGAGGTTCAATGTAGTTTACAGTCGTCAACAACGATTCGGGGGGTTATTCCTAGAGTGGGAGATGAACTGAAGGGACTGAGGAGGGTTTTTTAGGTTGTGTGAAAAAATATAATGTGCCAGAGTTGAGAAATTTTATAAAGGGAAGGAAAAACTTAAAACAAGATGTATGCTTTTATATTTTGATTTGGAAACTCGTCGAAGTGAGGTTATGAAATGTTCGATGTTAGGCCATATATTTCCCCTGTAGTAAGGTGTTATAAATGCCAGAAATATGGCCATATGTATAAATATGTTTTAAATGAATTGGAGCTAGTCAGTGTAAGACAGCCCTTATAAGAAAAACACCATGGTACCTTGGTAAAACCGGCGAACAACCCGTGGTATACTATGGTTTGCCCAAAACCCGTGGTATACTATGGTTTGCCGAAAACCCGTGGTATACCATGGTTTACCACGGGTTTTTGAACATTTTTACCATGGTACCATGGTGCCTTTTTTAAGGGAGGTGAGTGGTCTATGCGCTTTGTTAGCTCTGATCTCAATTGCAACATTCGTATTGACAGTATTTGCTGTAAATCGTTAAAAAAGGACATGCAACTCATTTTTCTCTGTATCCGCCTTAACAAATGTGTATATATTATTAATCAGAAACAGACTAGAACATTGCTCGCCTGTATGGTCACCAAATTGTAGGGGTGACTATTGAGGCTGATATTACTATTGCGATAGTATTGCGATAGTCCAAACTACTATTGCGATAGTATTGCGATAGTCCAAACTACTATTGGGATAGTATTGCGATAGTCCAAACTACTATTGTGATAGTATTGCGATAGTCCAAACTACTATTGTGATAGTATTGCGATAGTAAGGGTGATATTGCGATACTATTGCGATATTTTTTTTTAATGTTTGAAATGAATTTGAATAGCCTAAATGAAGTTACTGTACAACTAAAGAAAATAAACAAGTATCAAAATAAGAAGCATGAACAAAATTTGTATGTCTCAAAAGTTTTTTTTTATTTATTGAACTTGCAATTGTTTGTACTTAAATACTACGTCAATTGACTGGATGGAACCGTGTAACGAGGCTCCAGGACTGACAGTGGGTTCTTAAATCCAACGTTTTGTACAACACTGAAAGGCCTCAAATCTTTCAGGATGAATTATAATATAGATGCTGTAATTGATGTTGATCTCTGTGATGTGCTCGACAGCTTCAGAGGAAAGGTTGAATGCTGTGTTGTTTGACGTGCCTGCTTCGTAAATTTTCTCAGAGCACTTGCTGTCAGATTCAAAGATGGGTGCCTTCTTTTCATGTGATCTGCGAGATTTGTAGTATTACCGCTGTGCTTTAAAATAGCCCTACAATGTTGACAGGCAACTCGTTTTCTGTCTACATCATCTTCTTCTTTCAAACTTTTCCAAACATAAGATTTTCCGGCTTGATTTGTCACGATTTAAAAGTCTCTGTTAGAAGTTCTCTCAGAGCGCCCCATTTATTCAATCAACAATGAATAATAGCGAACGCGCATGTGCGTTCTGTCGCCGTTCCATTTACTTTACTCACGGCTCTTCCGAACAGAGATTCTAAATTATGTTCGCAACAATACACAACACGTAAACGACTCGCAGACTCTGGAAAATTATCTAACTATCTAAACTATCGATAGTTGCATCAACTATCGGCAATAGTATCGATATCCTGTACGACTATCGATATTTTACTATCGGGCGAATGGCTATCGCGATAAGTCGATAGTTTGATATATCGTTACACCCCTAGTAAATGATATAAAGACCAAAACAAATGTTCATTGGGCTAACCTCTAGTCTGGATACAAATGTGACTGAGTACTCTGTATTCAATTCCCTGCTAATTGCTCCTTTGGGCTAACCTCTAGTCTGGATACAAATGTGACTGAGTACTCTGTATTCAATTCCCTGCTAATTGCTTCTTTGGGCTAACCTCTAGTGTGGATACAAATGTGACTGAGTACTCTGTATTCAATTCCCTGCTAATTGCTCCTTTGGGCTTACCTCTAGTCTGGATACAAATGTGACTGAGTACTCTGTATTCAATTCCCTGCTAATTGCTTCTTTGGGCTAACCTCT
>JAUELC010171802.1:0-17564 GCA_031471745.1 Cryptochiton stelleri | reverse complement strand
TTATATTTTTCAAATCTTGTTTCCAAAAGGAAAGGAGTGTCGAACTGTAAGCCTCAATAGCCCCTATATTGTCCTTTACAAAAATCCTAGGTCAGCAGATCAAGTGAGGTGTTTAGCCAAACAAATGGGTCGCCATAAGTTAATTAAGGAAGCTTTTGATGACGCAAATAGCGAAGCGTACGGCTATTTACTTCTGGACTTAAAACCTGACACCTGCGAAGATTATAGAATATGTACTAATATATTCCCTGGGGAGACACATTTTGTATATTTACCGACATGATTTTGGGGGAGTATAAAACTCAAGGTTTCTGTTCAGGTCAACTCATTACAATGTATCGTCCAGTAGTTAACATGGGACAAGTTAGCAATATACACCTTCAGGTAGTCACTATTAGCATTGTAGAAATATTAGTTATTGCGAGTTTTGGGTTTGCGGGTATATGGATATTTCATTCAGACTTACGATCTCTGCGAAACAATTTAAGAGGTTTATCCCAAGATAATATATTGCCTAAACCTCACACTGTACAGAGAATAAGAGAATACAAAGACAAACAACCCGGTGTGCTAGTAAGCTATTTGTCAGGTAGCGATAACTGCCCGGTCCAGTTTGATCTAGGTGGTGGTCTCCGAGTGAGTGCTTGTGTCAATCAAGGGAAGTTACGTGTTGATATTCGAAATTTTTTAAATAATAAAGCTTCTATTGTTGGTATTTATCTCAGCAAGGACCAATGGGATCGCTTGAAGATATTGGTTGGTAACATCGACGAGGCGATTCTTGATAGAGGTTTAAATATAACACGCGGTGGTTAAAACTCAGTCACAATGTCGAACCGGTTAAGGAGACACGAAGCCTTTCTTAGGCATTTGGCAAATACAAACCCCAAACTAAGAAAACGATCATCGAACAATCCTCGAACGATCAGCTCAAGGCTTTGTGTGAATGTTGTATAAACGCACTACGAGGAAATTTCTCTATAAAGGACACGGACAAAAAGAAATTAAAACGACATGCACAAGAATAACATTTGCAAGCGTCAAGTGCCTTTAAAAACAAAACGATCTATACTCGTGCAGAGAGGTGGTTTTTTGCGTTCGATATTAAAACCTGTGCTGCAGACCTTAGCTGGGGTGTTTCTGAATTAACATGGAACATACCAAGAAAGTCGTTCTAATATCACAGGAGGAGCTGAATTCGTTGAAAAGTTTGACAAGCCAGGATAACAAAAGTCAACTCTAACCCGATCCCCCTCCCAAGTGCATTAGATGAAATAATATCATCACTTCCAAACAATTTACCAAGTTGGGTCGAAATATTCCGCGACGAATTCGACAATATCCTAACATATTGTCATGGGATGAGCGAGGAGTAGTCACATTTAATGAAAAACAAGATACCACAGTCGAACATCATTGACAACTGAACGATGTGCTGGTGGTAGAAAAACTTTTCAACCAACTGGATCAGAGGAGTTTTTACGAGTTCTTCGTGAAATGGGAACACCCGAACTATGGATAAGAAATAAACGCCATCAAAACGATCAAAATTCTTTGGATGGAGCCAGAGCGACGTCTAACATTCCCAATCCCACTCGTTCGCCAAGAAGATAAAAAAGAAACACCAAATACATGGTTAAATGATTAAATTTTCAAATAAATAAAATAAATGCAAAGTCAAATATCTTGTTTGTCCTAACATCTCAACAATTCGTCTTCTTTCAAATGGTAGAGATCGTTTCATAAAACCTCTATTCCCATTTTCAACAAATGTTTGGGTGTATCTTGGAAAAAGCAAACTGATTTAAGCCCATCGTCTGCAGAGTCGGGACTATAGGACAACGAAGTCTCCATATAACTACGATATGCATACGTGTTATTCGAGGGAGTGACTAATCTCCCGTTAAGGTACATTTGCACTTGGCCAAACAAACTAGTCAGCGGCATATTGATTGGACCAACTTTTTCCAAATCAAACCCGTCACCAGAGTAATTTTACACCTCATGTAAAGTTGAATCTGTAAAAGGTCGATATAATCAGAACTCTCCCTTATGTTGAATTCTATCGGTCCACCATGAGAATAGCTTGGGGTCTGTACTCGACAAACTGGCTTTTCTCTACAGACGTTTGGGTCGGTGGTAGTGTGAAAAGGTCCAGTTGACTTAGTAAGCATTCACCTGACTTCTCGTGTAACAAAGCCATGTCAGAAAACTTCTACGCCAGTTCTTCGCACTCTGCGACGCTTAGACGAAGTGGGTACTCTGCGATTTTGCTGTCTTTTTATAGTGTTATTTCTTCGGTTGTTTCCGTCAGTATCCGTTAATTTCCGGGAGACTTCCTCTGTCACACCCATTCTAAAATAGAATCTATCACGGCCTACGTCGAGATATCGACTCTAAGATATACCCAGGCCATAATAGTACAAGGGAGACAATTTGTGATTAGTGCAAATAGTACCATAAAAATTATTTCTGTTTCCTTTGTTTATTGTTTTATTCATTTAAAAACACATTTCGATAACTTTTACAAGAAAAATAATGGCATAAATCCGCGAAAAAAATGATATGCTTTCAAATTCCCCCACATTTTGGGGGGATGGCTGGTATATATCCTAGAGTTTGTTCTCGATCTCTGAGAAAGCAAGTCTCGCGGGAACTAGAATGATTCCAAGCGTAGTCATGCTGGCACTGGAGGAACATTCATTTTTCAACAGAGCAAAACACTTTTTTATAGTTGTGTTAGTGTGGCTACTAACTGTTGGAGTACACTGCTGTCATATAGGATTGATTGGTACTCAAAGCCGAACTAAAGGGTATTTCACTTATATGGCGGCGGTGTACTCCAGCAGTGCTAAGCCTTACCATGAAAACTATGAACTAAAATGTGAAGTGTTTTCCTCTGTTGAAAAATGAATGTTCCTCCAGTGGTAAGTAGATAGCATGACTATGCTCAGAACATGCTGCCCTTAGCCAGAGGGCGCCGTCATCTAGGTGAATTTCCCATGAGGCCGGCGTTAAACAACAATCAGTCAACCCTCTAACTAATGTGCATGTTCAGGAATTCGAGCTCGTCTTTGGTTAACCTCAAAAACATCTTGTGTAAAAGTTGCCAGTGGTTGTTAGGGGTCGGGGTGGTTTCCTCCACCATAAATACTGGCACGACCGTGAGTGAAATACCCTCTAATACGACCGTACCTTCAATGCTGGCACCACCGTGAGTGAAATACCCTCCAATACGGCCATACCTTCAATACTGGTATCACCGTGAGTGAAATACCCTTCAATACAATATTGACCTCTAGGCAAATCAATACGTTGGCTCGGACAGCACTTTTTTTTTAAATATTGATTTAAATATTGTATTTTCTGTTTTGCAGGTAAATCAGGTGAATGGAAAAACTGGTTCACAGTGGCTCAAAACGAAGCGCTGGATGCCGACTTTGAGTTAAAGATGAGCGGATCTGAAATTGGGTCAAAGATTAAATGGTCGGCAAACAAAGTCTAAATAAGATCACACATGTGTCACACAAAGGTTATCAGAAGCAGGATTTGTGTTACAGTGTGAATTTAAACATTTGTGTAATATTTTGTAATTAAAGAAATATTTTTTATTCGTTACTAAATATTTATCTTTGTTTATACTTATATATATATATGACAGTATGAATTCGCGAAAGCTTGAAAACGGTCTTAGGACATAGTCGGAAACGTTGTGTGATCAAAAATAAGAAGTTGGAAATCCATAGTACTGTGTTTATGTTATTATATTATGAGGTTTATCACGTGTCATACAGATAATTAAGCCACACTTATATCTGACAATTGTTGAAGTCAGTGACGGGTGAGGGAAACTTCCTAGAACATGACCGAAATGTTAGATGCGCGTCATAATAAACGATCTGGGTTATTTTGGGTAATGAAAATAATCTAGATTTGGTATCATAAGAATGGTCTTAAGTTTTGCAATTTTTCAAAACCCCTTTTCACCAAAAGTACGAAAAATCCCGTGCTGACATTAATTTTCCTGCCATCCGTCCGAAATACAAAGCCTTCCGTTCGCTTCGTATGGAAATAAAAACAAGCTGAGTAGCAAACAGGTTCCCCACCTAAAGGCTTATTTTGAAAATAAATCCACACAATACTGGTCAAATAACTGTTTTCCACGTATTTTTGAGAACGGTTTCTTTTTATTTTGGGCAAAGACATGCATGAATGGTGCTTTATCATCAATAGAAACAGAATCTACTTTCATATACAATTTCGTCATAAACAGAATTTTGCTCTTGCAAGATGTAATATAAAAAAGATGCAAGGATTAAGTTTGTATAGAGAAATGGGAAGGCCACATAGGTGAGCGGAGGTTAGGGAAAATGCAATCTCATGCATCCATTATCTCAACAGGAGGCGGCCTCATTCCAGACTTAGTTAATCAATAAACTTATTTTCAAGTTACTTAGTTCACATCATAATACACGCGAAAATATTGTCCAGTACTGTACGAAATGGCGACCATATGGGACAGCACCATTTTGTGTAGTTTCAACAAGAGGAAGCTTCATTCCAAGTGTGAAGTTAATCTTTGAACAATTTTGATGTTCACAACATATATAGGCCTACAGGAGAATAGTTTATAAACGCAATTGCAGCCATATTGTTGTGCAGACTTTGCAAGTCAAATGCAATCCCATCCGTCATCTTATAAACAAAGCTACATTCACAGCTTGGAAAAATTCGGTAAATTTGTTTTCAAGTTATCGTGTTCACAGCTCTTTCGTGTGTGAATATCACAAACTATGTTAAAGCGGCCATATTGTTTGGTATGTGGAATTTGCTGGAATGCAATCCAATCCATTATCTTAACAGGAAGAAGCTACATTTTAGGTTTGAAATATATCGGTGAATTTGTGTTCACAACACAGACATGCGTGAATTTCGTAAAATATCTAATAGCGGCCATACTGGTGTGCGGAATTTGGTGGAATGCAATCCCATCCGTCGTCCTAACAGAATGAAGCCACATTCCAAGTTTGAAGTAAATCTGTGAATTTGTTTTCAAGTTATCTCGTACACAGCAAATACATGTGTGAATATGGAAAAATACACACTAGTCGACATAATGGTGTGAGGAAGTTGGTGGAATGCAATCCCATCCGTCGTCCCAAGAGGAGGGAACTCATTCCAAGGTTGAAATTAATCGGTGAATTTGTTTTCAAGTTGTCGTGTTCATAGCACATATCTGTGTAAATTTCGCAAAATACGCAATAGCGGCCATATTGGTGTACGGAATTTGGTGGAATGCAACCTCATCCGTTATCCTAAGAGGAGGAAGCTACATTCTAAATTGGAAGTTAATCGGTGAATTTGTTTGCAAGTTATCGTGTCCACATGTGTGGTAGGCCCTCTGACGGACGGACGGACGGAATGACGAACGGATAGCATTTCTAAGCCCCCCTCCCACTAACGTGACGGGGGCAAAAATGTGAAAACATGGGCCGGCACAAAAAAAAATGGGGGACAGAGGGGGTTTGCCCCAGTGGCCACCCGGTTATCACGCCAATGCTATACCTCAAACATTTGAGTAGCCGCTCAGACACCGTCTGAAAACATGGCTACGACTACGTTGCAAACGTCAAGGTCAATACGGAGTGGCACCATTTGCAGTGGCGAACTAATGACTTAATGGTGCGTTATTCGTTAAAAAAATGTTTCGGGTTTCAGGTTTTAAGACAACATTATACATTGGCTGCCACAAGATAATTCCATCTTTCAATGAAAAATGCAAAATCATTTTCAACCCTCTAAGCGGAAGTATTCAGTAAAGGGCCATAACTCCAATACTAATAATGTCTGCAGGATACAAATGGTATCTTTATGATAAAAATAATAACTGCCGAATTTTATTGAAGTTCGACAAATACTGTGGGACGAGACGCAATGAGAAGATTTAGTACACTCCAAAACTATTGATTGTTTGATTCTTGTTCTACGCCATACCTCCAAGGTTATTTGAATGTGAATTTATTCACCAAAAAATTATGTAAAATTAGTAATAATACATGGATATAATATTAAACAAAAGACAGAAGCAATTAATACAGAAACAAATAAATGATTGGCGGGAATAAAGCACAAATGGCTGGTTATATCCCAAAGAAAGTATAATTGTGTATATACAGAGTAGGTGGTGAACAGTCATTAGAAATTCGTCTATTAGGTAAAACAGTATAAGTGTATTTATAATTAAATTTGATTTCGTAGTAAGTCAATGAAATGTGTCCTCAATCTTGAGTTTAACAACGACGTTGATTTTATCAATTTTAAATGGAGAGGGAGTTTGTTCCATTCACGAGGAACTTTTATTTTAAGAGAATAATAGGATAGATTACTTCGGAAGAAAGGTCGTTATAAATTGACTGAAGTAGATCTTGTTCCGTATTGGTGTATATTAGCCTGTCTTATAAACAAGTTAGAAAATGCATCAAGCGTGGAATTAAAAGCTTAAACTTACACAACCTCCAGAATTCAACACGAAAATCCAGCCACGCCTAGATACAGCGTGACTGTTACCACACAACCAAAGGAAAGTGTCGATATGCATGCGCAGCAGGAAGCCGTGGTTGCCATGCCTCCAAAGGCAAATGATTTTCTTGATGAAAAATTGACAAATAGACGTACGAATGGATTTAACCATCGTGTGAATGGGGACTTAAAAGATGACAACGATAATTATTATGCCGATGAATCAGAATGTTTATTGTTTCATTGCTTATTGGATTAATTTTAAACTACAGCATCTGTAAACACATGTAACACAAGGAGTCTCCGTCTAGAAATGTATACTATATGTGTGTAAATTCCATGGGACTTATGGTATAACGATCACTAGACGTATTTAATTCGATCGCCATTGTTTTGTTTTGTCTTTACCGTTGAAACGCTCGTTCGCCAGATAATTGTTTTATATTTCGTTTTTAATCCTATTGTCAGAGATGAATTGCATGTTTATTTGAATTTTAGGTCGTATTTCGATTGAATCTCATGGTCATATATTCAGATAAAGTTATATTTTTTTTATCCAAAAAGTGCTTTTTGTACATCGACTGTAGTATGTAGGCCTATTGGAAATGATTTTTTTTACTGACAAAAATAAAATTGAGTTCCTTGAGTAAACCGCATATTTGTTAACAAAAATGGGCGGTTGGTTGACGGTTCATGTTGCATTGGTGCTCCGGTTGCCCTGGTGGTTTAGGGGAAAAAAGAACCCGATTTTTTGTGGTGTCTTGCACTGTTGACTGTTTGCACCATTGTCTTGTCAGGAAAAGGAACCTGGTTTGTTTGTGATTATGTGTCCTGTGATGTCTGGTATCGTGCCATTGTCTGTTGTCAGTGTCGTACCTAGGTGATTTCCTTCGCCCTTTGGTTTTGCACGCCGTCATATAAGTAAAATAAGTATGGCGTAAAACCCCAATAAATCAATCGACCAAACCATGGTTTGCGTCCTGTGCTTCTCTTGTATCTTGTCACTGTTTGTGCCAGTGCTGTGCCAGGTTTGGTTTCATCGCCTTTTGGTCTGACGCGCCATCATATCAGTGAAATTAGCTTAAATATGGCGTAAAATCCCAAGCAAACAAACACTATCTTCTTACTTGAGATGGAGGATTACTTTATGATCATTTAAACCATGTTAAAGACGCAGAGAATAGACTTCTTTCATTGCGATAGAAACAGCATTTCGAAACGTAAGCTTGGGGGTCCCGCGCCGTGGGCCAGTGGTTAGTGCGTAGCACTGCTGATCCTCATTTGATCGGTCTCTTCCTATTTCGTCTACGCCAAAATGTTAATTCCATGTAATCCGCTCGTAAGCATCATGCTGTCACAGATTATATAGAATTCACCCAGTGAACGTCAACACTTAAGAAGTGTTCACTTAGGAACATTATAACATAAATTTTGCTCATTACTGCAAAATAGGTATATTATTTCCAAAGCTTGAGGATGTTCATGAATATATATAGGCTTTGTGTATATATTCTCTCTTCATTTATAAAAAAAAAATATATATATATAGAGTGAACGGAGAATCTAACAGCTACAGTTTGTGTCGACGAAACACTGTAGGCTACTAAAAACGAGAACCAAATTACCAGACTTTCTTACTGACGGATCAAGAAATGGTTACATCTTTCTATAACTAAAGAACTCGCCAGTGGGCGGATAGGAGACACACGTGAGGCCAGAGACGTTTTAGTTAGCGCCAATCCCAACGCACACCAAGACCATTCCACCTGTACCCACCTAAGTCTAGATCTGACATAACCGTCGAAGCCTTCCTCAACCATTTCCCTTCGTGAAACTGATCTCGCCCGATATGCAGTTCATTTTGGGTATGGGAGATAACTATTGGAGCTCTACTTCGACATTCGTTGTTGTTTTTGTGTAAGTAGATGACATCATCGGATCTACAATTTAAATAACACACACAGACCACTATTTTTTTTTATTTGCAAAGAGTTGTATGCGAATAAAAGGAAAAGCCTTGTATGTAAATGTGATTTAAGCTACAAAGCGCGTTGGCTTGCCCAGGGATTTTTGTATGAATCCGCGAAGTCAAAATATCCTGCGATTAACATCCTGCATTATTTTGGTGGTATTATGTGACGATGGACACCTAGGTACAGATTACGGAGACGGCAGTAGCCCGAATATGTTATTCAACCAAATATTCGACTACATGGTTATGTCTTCCGCACCTCTAGTGATAATCGTAGGTACGCTGGGAGTTTCACACCTCTATAATCGGGTTACTTAAAACCCCTATCATGTGGTGTATTCCCATTTCGTCTACGACCGGTTTGGTCAGATTTCTGCAAAAAATTCAAATCGTAGACGAAATGGGAATGAACCTTTAAATGTACCTCACGAGACGAGGTTTCCTCTCGGTTTTCCTTTTCCGTCAGAAGTATATTGACTAGAACGGTATGCAACGACCAGTTACTCCAACTAAAACGGTGTTGAAGCAATTCCTTGACAGATTTTAAGAGTTGCGCCCTCTAGTGTACAGTAAATGACGTTAGAAAATCGCAACTCGCCCGAAGAATCATGGGAGATATTGTTTAACCATTAGGCCTAATAATATTTCTATTTGGTGAATTGTTTTTTTTTTCAGTTTGTTCATGAATTTAAGATATAACAATATGACAATAAATGGGAAGTCTGTGATCCGCTTGTAACTTGATGCTTTTAATATAGGTTAGCTTTTTTAGCTATGAGGCCAATGATAACCCATGATTCGCCGATTTGTTTTCTGAAATTCAAAAAGTGCGGAATGGATAAAATATAATATCTCCTATACGCAGTCTATACATCACACGAAACATTAAAAGCTGGCCAAATACATCAATGCCATTGAGCTGGGACAACGGGTGTTGCATATTTCTGGTTAATACACTTCTGGTAAGGCCGAGTAAGAAGTGGATAATCCGCAGTCATATAATAGAAATACATTTGAGTACGACCGTAAACAAAAATCAAACAAACAAAACGTATGATTGTTCCGTCGTTTAGTGTGAAGTGACTTTAAACTATATTATACAGATATGTTAAATACTTTGTATTGGTGGAGTTTTTTTAAATGTTCTAACCAGTTATTGTCAGTAATGTTTGGTTTCTCTGCTTCAAAACTGATATGTTCAAATGACATGATCTCCCAGAGTTTGATTTCATCAACTCAGTCATATTGCCGCGATTTAACAAGTATTGAAGTTTGTTCATACATTAATAATTGACTGATTGGTGTTTAACGCCGTACTCAAGGATATTTCAATTATATGACGGCGGTGTACTCTAACAGTAAATAAACACACTAACACAAACCATCAAATGTGAAATGTTTTGCTCTATTTGAAATTTAATGTTTTTTCCAATGCTATATGAGTAAAAACAGCATGATTATGTTCGGAACATGCTGCCCTTAACCAGAGGGCCAACAATTAATAAAAACATATTCAATGGGTACATAGCGTATACGAGACCAGAGAAACCCGGTATGTAATAATTCGAATTCAAAGTTAACAGGTTAAGTCAATCATTTACAAATACATCTATAAAGTCTTTGCTTCTCCTCGCAGCCACTTATCGTATGTAACGACTCAAAATGTTCAATCCTGAAGGGGCGCTGCCAATAACAAATGACATAGATAGAGTGACGCCTACATAACAATTCGTGACCCAGATAGTTGAAAGCCGGTTGACTTTATTGTTATTATTTGTTATTTAAACTTAACCTACAAAGCTAGGGGTTGAATTAACGAAAGGCTTCTACTTTAACTTCTTGGGGAAAATATCTCCAATTGATGTGATTCTTTAATAACACTAATTTTGGAGCAATTCAATTTTCTAATGAGAAAAGCAGACTTTATTCTCAATATATTACCCTGATTCGAAATGTTTCAAATCTTATATGTTAAAGTCACCTATAACCTTCCTCAAAAAGTTACTCTCTGCATGCATAAGCCAGGGCAGCATTTTCCGAGCGTAGTCATTCTACCTTTACTACGCAATGGAGGATCATTGCAAAACACATGTGTATCGTTGTGTTAGCGTGGCTATATTTATTGTTGGAGTACACCGGTCGCCGTCGTGTAAGTGAAATGCCATTCAAGATGGCGGTAAACACCAATCAATCACTTCTAAAAAAACGTCTAATTCGTAAACGCCTTGCATTGTTATCGTTCTCGAGTGATTGTTCAACTGTTCGTCACCCAGTGGGCCTGGGGTATATGAAGGAGTCACATGAGGTTACTCCGGCTGTCGCGGGAGTGGTTTTCCACCGTATTAAGTAAGGAATGGATGATCTGTCGTCATATCAGTGCAATACCCTTGAGTATGATGTTAAACACCAATCATACAAACATACAGACTACCATTGTTCAATGTGTACTTAAAGGGGGAGAAAATATTTTTAAAAAATAAAGTAGACGGTATAGAACAGTTTCCAGAAATGTTGTACTGAGTTTGTGGAAGTGTTTGCTTATCTTGTAAGAGCCACATTAAGGAGAAACCTACCTGTACAGTGGAACCTCCATACAATCTGCAATTATTCAGTAAAGTTCTATTAAAATTGCCATAAAAAATTGTATGGAACTTAATTTCCAACAAACAAAGATTCTGAAGGGTTGGGGGCGAATATTTATTGAGTAGGGCCTAACAGTTTAGGTTATAGAGATGTGGCATGTCTAGTCCACCATACAGGTGTCCGCTAAATGTGGCTCTAACAAGATAATGAAACATATACACACACTCTGACGATCATTGTTGGAAACTGTTCTATATGGTCTATCCACTCAGATTCCCTTTACTTTTATGTTTATTTACTCTTCTCCTCTAACCATGTTAACAGGATAGACACTCAGATGTCCTGGGACACGTGTTACATGTTTTACAGGACATCAATATAATGTGCCAGTCGGTTCAGTGCCCAGTCTCAAAGGACGATCCGTCCTTATAGCAGATTACATCATTCATAATTAATAAGAGATAAACCTTCAAGGTGGTGTGTCAGCCCAGAGTCTGAAAGGACGATCAGTCCTTATAGCAGATTACATCATTAATAATTAATAAGAGATAAACCTTCAAGGTGGTGTGTCAGCCCAGAGTCTGAAAGGACGATCCCTCCTTATAGCAGATTACATCATTAATAATTAATAAGAGATAAACCTTCAAGGTGGTGTGTCTGTTAATTGATTGATTGGTGTTTAACGCCATGCTCAATGGTATTTCATTTATATGACAGTGGTGTACTCCAACAGTAAATAGCCACACTAACACAAGCCATAACATGTGAAGTGTTTTGCTCTGTTGGGAAATTAATGTTCCTCCGATGATAACTAAAGATTCAGATTCAGATTTGTTTAGTCTTCAGGCCCTTATCTGGGCATACAGACATATTGAACATAATGAAAACATTTAAATACAGGCGGACTGAGATACGAGTTACAGGTAATTAAGTAATTAAAACAGTAACTTGTGAGGAATTGGTAGGAGCAATTATATCATTATTATAATATGTATTGGCAAGAAACTGCTAAATTAAAGCTATAACGCATAGTTTACGATAAAGAAATAATACAACAATAAAAAGTTACAATAATAAATAAATCACACAATTACATGGATGAGGGGTCCGCACACAATAACCTACACAAGATGTAAGCGTATCATGAACATCGTATACACGCACGCAAAAAACACATTGAGATGTAAATGCTGTTCGTTCTATAATGCAGTTTGGATAGATTTCTGGAAGAATAAATAGACGTGAAACATGAAAACACACAGTTTGACACAACCTGATATAGAACAGATGTTTGTGAATATTACAATAATTTAATAA
Source organism: Cryptochiton stelleri (assembly GCA_031471745.1). Classification (NCBI taxonomy): domain Eukaryota; kingdom Metazoa; phylum Mollusca; class Polyplacophora; order Chitonida; family Mopaliidae; genus Cryptochiton; species Cryptochiton stelleri. The sequence continues at coordinate 5,173 of JAUELC010171802.1, read as the reverse complement.
AACTGACTCAATTTTCGAAGGACGCTTATATTTTGATTGCCAAAAAGGCTGCATAGACCATGGCTTAATTTATTTTTAACGAAGTAGTTTTCTATCTTTTATTTGCGCTGCTCATCATAGTAGCAACATTCAAATTTGTAGTGATATTCATCTCCTATATTATTATTATTATGACATTTGTTACAAAACCTTTGAACAGATTTTTTGTTTGTTTGATTGGGATTTTACGCCGTACTTAAGGTTATTTCCATCAAATGACGGCCTGCCAGCCCAATGGGTGAAGGAAAACCACCCTCGACGCCACTGACAGAAACAATGACAAGATATAAGACAATCACAGGACATAACAGGACGCCACAACATATTGGCTTCGTGCTGCCCCTTAGCTCTGAGAGCACCAGGGCAACAGGAATCTCCCTCCAACCACCCGCCAGTGACAACAGAAAGAAGATACATTTTCGTATTTGCACAGATCACGTGGTCTTCCTGTACGTTGAGATGTCACCTACATATGGAGAGTTCTTATCTGGCGCTTCAGTTACATTATCCGTTAAGAATGACGCTATTTGTCTGTAATAAAAGTACTTTTGATTACATGTTACACCTTTCAAATAAAGATAAAAATGGAACAAGTCATTTTACCCTTATAGTATTCCTATGTTAAAACATTTGCTTTAGATGTTTAAATCATAAGTATGAAATAACGCTGAAAGCCCCTCTGGGTGGTACGAGAGGAGCAGATTGCACAATACACATTAAACATGGTAGAGGATTTAGGATAATAAGAGAAATAACTTAACACATTCAAATGACCGGTACTCTTTTCTATACACAATGCAAGATTTCTTCACAAAAGACAGTTTGTTTGTTGGAATAGCACAGGCACAATATATCGGTAGAAATCGCTGCCTGATGTATTGTAAATAAAAACAAATGACTATAGGACCGAATTGTAGCTTATACAGGCAAATGACTATAGGACCGACTTGTAGCTTATACAGGCAAATGACAATAGGACCGACTTGTAGCTAATACAGGCAAATGGCAATAGGACCGACTTGGAGCTTTTACAGGCAAATGACAATAGGACCGACGTAGCTATACAGGAAAATGACAATAGGACCGACTTGTAGCTAATACAGGCAAATGACCATAGGACCGACTTGTAGCTAATACAGGCAAATGACAATAGGATCGACTTGTAGCTAATACAGGCAAATGACAATAGGACCGACTTGTAGCTTAAACAGACAAATGACTATAGGACCGACTTGTAGCTTATACAGGCAAATGCCAATAGGACCGACTTGTAGCTTATACAGGAAAATGACAACCAATTACTATATAGGACCGACTTTAAGCTAATACAGGCAAATGAGAAACAAATGACAATAGGACCGACTTGTAGCTTATACAGGCAAATGACTATAGGACCGACTTGGAGCTAAAACAGGCAAATGACAACCAATTACTATATAGCACCGACTTTAAGCTAATACAAGCAAATGACAATCAATTATAATATAGGACCGACTTTAATCTAATACAGGCAAATGAGAAACAAATGACTATAGGACCGACTTGGAGCTAATACATTTGCGAATATCATCTTTATTTACTTTTAACAATTGTATTTAGTTCACCCCTAAAACTAGTATTACACATCCCAGGCTTATATTTTTCATAAAGTTGCACAATTATTGATCGTGTTTTATTATTGTTACAGTCATGTTCATATTGTTATCAGACCAGAAAGTATGCCTCTGAATGGCCTGTTGGTATCTGAACTTCAATAAACATCAACACAAACAAGGCAAGATGTTACACACTGAAAACAATTGAGCCATAATCAAGGCTCTATATAGGCTTCACAGCGTGACGTCACTGCGAAGACAATAAGTGACGTAGAATGACGGCGAACCATCTGCCTTTCCATTGGGTGGCGTGCTGTACGAAAATAAACTTTTTACTGCTCCAGAAAAAAGTAAAACAGAGTGACAAGGTGGGAGTCGTATTGTTGACTGGTAACAAAATAAAACAATAGAAAAAGCACCGCATCGATCTGATTATGTAGTCTACTATCAACAATCTCCTCAGTGTGGACGCCATGGAACATAATTATATAGCGTGTGCCAATCTTACAAATAGGGCCTATTATGTCAATTGCGAGCATCTGTTGCTGACTCCATGTCGATTTCGGATGTTGGTAACAGATTTGTTTTTCGTTATAAAAGAATGGTTGTGCATGAACTGACCATATTCGTCCGGACATCACACGAAAGTACACACCTATTCCGTATTCAAGGGATTTCAGACAAACTGTGAAGCGTCAATTTAATCTTATAAGGTATTTTAATACATGACAGAATTTTCGTTATTTCTTGATAACGCACAGTTAATTATCATTTTCTAAACGTTATTTCGGGATAACACACTTTTAATGATCACTTTCTAAACGTTATTTCTGGATAACGCACGGTTAATTATCACTTTCCAAATGTTATTTCAGGATAACGCGCTGTTAATGGTCATTTTCTAAACGTTATTTCGGGATGACGCACTGTTAATTGTCATTTTCTCAACGTTATTTCTGGATAACGCACTGTTAATTATTATTTTCTCAACGTTATTTCTGGATAACGCACTGTTAATTATCATTTTCTCAACGTTATTTCTGGATAACGCACTGTTAATTATTATTTTCTAAACGTTATTTCAGGATAATGCGCTGTTAATGGTCATTTTCTAAATGTTATTTTGCGATAAAGCACTTATAATGACTTTTTTTTCGGGCGATTGTCTTTTTTCGAATTTATCTGCCATTGAGTTCAGTTTTTACCCCCACCCCCTCTCCCAAAAATTAATTTAATTCGTTATTTTTCGTGAATACATGAACCACTATAATGATTAAAGCATTATAGATTGCCATTTATTAAACAATTGTAAATAAATAATTGAGGGATGATATTTAAACAGAAATGTCATATCAGAATTTATAAAAAGAAAATTGATATATCATTATATTATAAACACACGTTTATTGGCATCAATAAGTTGGAATATATTGACGCGAGTGAATTTGATGCCCTTAGTCTTAACCTGTAACTTATTGTAATAGCAAAGTTTCCGTTCATCTTAAATACCGTTTTCAGATGATTTTATGTTTTGGCTATTCATGGAACTAGTAAACCCACAGGCGTAAGAGCTGGGAGGGGAGGGGGGGCAATTATTGGGACAAAACATGAGGAAAAATACATATAGGCCCTATGCCAAACGAAAAAGAAATTCAAATTGAATTTTCGAAACATGACATGTATGCCACAATTTTTTCGAGCAATTTCAACTGTCTTGAGTTAACGACTGATTTTATGATGTTGTTGTTGTTTTCAACAGTATGGATTCAAAAATAGTTGAGTACACGGACTCTGATGGGGAGACGATTTCAGCTTTAGAAATGGGCAGTGATAAAATCACACCAATAAATGGTCTACAAGAAGCCATGACACAGCTCCGAGAATTTAAATTCCAAGACGATGATATTCTTATTACGGCTTACCCTCGATCAGGTAAAATAAACTTCATCTATTCTTGCTTCAAGGTAGTTTGTTTGAATTGTTTGTTTGATTGGTGATTTACGCCCTGCTCAAGGGTATTTCACTTATATGACGGCGATCAATGTACTCAGACATAAGACAGTAACACGTTAACAACCAAAATATGAAGTGTTTTGCTGACATGTGTTGGAAAGTTAATGTTCCTCCAATGCTAGGCGAAGAGAGCATGAATGTTAGATGCGAAATATATATCAGTTGAACGGCTTCACAGCCAACAACAGAGATACGAAAGTGTCCCATTTGCATAAACTTTCACCTGAAAGCTTTGACAGGCTCCGACCATATGTATGTCCCGCCAAATCCCACGGTAAGCTAAAAAAGACAGTTTGAATGGCTAAATTTCGCTCGGTAACACTGTTGATTAATATTCGATTTCAACACGAATATGCATGGCTAGTGTCCGTTTAATGGATCGTACCTGACGGCAATGGGTCAGAGAAGTGCCAGAGGTGGTTTAAATTGAGGTAAGTGACCCACAATTTATATATAAGTACATTCATCAGGGTCTGTGTCGCTTATTTGTTAGGTTTACGAAGCCACATTAGTATAAGCTAAAAAAATATTCTTTCTATGAACCGTAGCTTTAACTCACACATCGTCATCAGGATGCTGATATACGTATATCAGCATCATCCTGATTAAGACTGTCCTTTTAAGGGCTCTATTCAATCCTGCAGAGTGTTGATTTCGGCATGATTTCAAACACTTTCAGAGTGGCACAGCTAGGGAACAACGCTGGCTGGCTTTGTATACTGAGCTATTAATAGAGCAGACCATCCTGGCTCTCTTGGAACTGAGCTATTAATAGAGCAGACCCTCCTGGCTCTCTTGGAACAGAGCTGTTAATAGATCAGTCCCTCCTGGCTCTCTTGGAAGTCAACTAACTCGAGGAAGAAAAGCTCTTAATTTGGAAACTCGATTTCTTGTCTTGTTTCTTAACTTAAATATAGTCTATATAGCCATATTTTAATTACGATCTTCATTCGTTCAGGTAATGTCCTCTGGTTAAAGGTAGTATGTTTTAAATTGGGCCTATATTCGTGCTGTCAGACGTGGAGAAACATTTTTTCAAAATAATGCATTTATATATATACATAAAAAAGCATCGCTTCACATGATGGTTGTGTTGAGAAGGTCCCTACGTTGTTTTGCTGTTTATTGTTGGGGGTACACCGACGTATACTTGAACTACCCTTGAACACGGTGTTAAACACCAATCAATCAAACAATCGTTGAGGTAAAAACAGTTTAATAGCCAATTTCTCTTGCTGTTTGTAAGGAGGAATGCGCACATTATATCCAAATTCCCGTGTAAACGCGACTTAATCACATACAGATGTTTAGCTCAGCCAATCAATGCCAATCAAGACTTTCCCGTGTAAACGTGACCTAATCACAAAATGTTTTGTTCAGCCAATCAATGCTCAGATGATTCAGATCAGATGTAGTCTCGCGTGAACCAGACTCTTCGCGTTAACTTACGACCCGCTACTAGAGTCTGGTAACATAACATACAAAATTTTTCAAAAAAATCATGGCCGCCTCGTATCGGGCTATCG
>JAUELC010171691.1:0-11067 GCA_031471745.1 Cryptochiton stelleri | reverse complement strand
TACTTAAGGTTATTTCACTTATATGACGGCGTGCCAGCCCAATGGGTGAAGGAAACCATCCTCGACGCCACTGGCAGCAAACAATGACAAGATACAAGACAATTACAGGACGCCACAACAGCAAGCTCCCACCAACCGCCCGCAAAGAAGTTAATCAGATAATTTGTTTTCAACTTATCGTGTTCACAAACTATATACACACGAGAATATTGCAAAATATGCGATTACAGCCATATAGGTGTGCGAAATTTGGTGACATGCAATTCCATCTTTCATCTTAACAGGAGGACACTACAACCAATTGTGAAGTTAATGCGTTTTTTTTTTTTCCAAGAACATTTTAACATGTTCACAACTCATAGAAGTGTGCAGAGCTTATTTGAAGGCGTGCCAGCCATTCTATTTAATATTTATGAACTGGCAAGGGGTGGGGGGACACTCAACAATACGTTTACGGTTAATTCTTTTAATTGTGAAAAATCTGTTTTCTTCTGATTTGGTGCGGGTTTTAGTATATTGACCCGGGAGGACAACCCTGGAAAGAGGTCACAAGAGGTCATTCGTTTGTTTCTGCCAGCTATGGGAAAAACAATCCTCTTAAATTGACTCATAACTATGTGGAATTTACCGTAGAAGAAAAAATTTTGGAGGCAGATGATTCAATTATCATATTTCTTCAAAGCCTGGCAGTTTAAGGTGAGTAATTCGGTCTGTTTGTCCTTTATTTTTGTTTCAAAGTGTGGGTTGACTGTTACGACAAATACTTTTCGCAAGCCGTGCTCTGCATTGCAAGTGCAAGTAAAGGACTCCGACGTCCAGTCATTGTCCAAATGATAAATATCAATAGTCGGTAGCCTTTAAAAAGGACAATTACAAACCCTACTCAGGCCATTCTGCTCATCATAAGCTGACAGGCAGGAAACTGACGACTTTGACTAAATGTATTTACCTACAATTTAAACGGCGCCCAGCTCCGCATTAAAAAAAATCATCAAAATCTCCACCTAGCAAAATCTGTGCCATAGTGTTAATATGAGGGGCCTATGGCTGTTGCACGCAAGTTGCATGTCTTCTACATCGTCTTCCACCGTGTTGGCTGATCAGTAGTGATCGTTATCTTACCAAAATGTTAAGCCTGACATTTCTTCAAATAAAGTTAGTGGTCAAAGAAAATATCATTTTATATTTTATGCCAGCCGGTTATGCACGTCTCCTTTCTTCTCAGCCTGGTATTTGTAGATCATTATCTGTTCGCTTGATAGCATGTCGTTTATAGTTCTATAAACTGTCCACAGCATCAAAACGATAAGGCGAATGATAGAAAGTGTAATTAATATAGGTATAATCGTCTTCGTTTTCATTAGCTACCTTGTTGTTTTACAAATAATGGACACACATAACTTCACACCCAAGAGCGAAAACCGTGTAGGTCCGATTATAAATAACCATCTGGTAAAGTATCCAGTGATTAATACATTTTGCGCTACATTTCGGAAAGCTTACTATCCGTTTTATGTAACAAAATCCACAGGCGCATTCGTGAGGGGACACGCACGACAAAGACACAACATGATCTACCTTCATTGAGAACCCTATTTAAACGTCACTTCACGATTTAAAATTAACGTATTAACGGTTATGCTTCCTTGGTTTCAAATGCGACAAGATTAAATGAATATCAACGTATACCTTTAACATAATGATATTGGATCGAAATTTGCTTGACTTTCCCTTTAAGTAAAAGAATACACTCAGTTAACATTAAACTGATAAGATTGCTTTGAACTCCGTTGTTCTGTTTCTCCATAGTATCATCTCTGTCGATCTATGTGGCACTTAACAGTCTCAAACAGTCTCAAACAGTACCACCAATGTTTTAGTAGTGTTTTCCTTTTTATTTGACACAGTTTCGCTGTAAAGTCAGTGCAGTATGCAACACCAGACGCATTAACAGTTCGTTGATTTGCAACTGGCAGCATCCTTCCCTCTCTTGCTAGAGCACATCTCATGTTTATGGTGTCTTTAATAGGTGAATATGACGTAGACGGATTTAATGGTGTGTAGAAAGTCACATAGATGTCATGTATTGTACAATGGCGTTTTATGAGATAAGAGTACATTTGAAGGAGATAAAGTGTGTGTTAGAGAAAAGTAACTGTTACGGCAGATCAATACACCTCTATGTGTTCCACACTTTCTAGTTCTGTAAAACCTGTAAAATGGTAGTTAAAATAAACGAGGTAGGCATAACCGGCTACAATGCAGGCTGAACCATGCCTTCAACAAGTCCTAGCGTTCTATCGGACCAGCAACGCAGCAGCCTTTTTGAAATCATGACGTCATATCAAGAATATGAGAGATATCAAAACATGCTTAATACTAGAAAGAACAATAATGCCAAGTTTTATGCCGTTCTGATTTAAATCGAAGAAGCCTTAACATTTTTTTACCCGGCATACAGCCGCCATTTTGAAACAATGAAGTCATATAAAAAACCCAGGCTTTGTCAAAAAGATGCGCCTTCGTTCAAAGAACAATCATGCCAAGTTTCGTGACTGTCTGATTTGAATTGACGAAGACTTAGGATTCTGAACCTAGTCCTACTATTTGACCTGAACGCCGCCGCCATTTTGAAATAAGGACGTAACATAAAAAATCCGACAAAAAATGATAATAACATACAGCTGTTGTTATGGACTTCAGATCATAAAGCGTGTCTTAAAGCCAATAAGATATAGTCAGCGACTATATTTTCCCCTTAGTATCCTTACTATGACACACACATATTGCAGCTAAACTTATATCACGTTTGTCTTTGATTTATACACATAAGTAAAAACATACACTCTATTACAATTAAACAGAAAATAGGGTATTAAACTCCGTTGTTATGTTTTTCTGCCGATCTGTGTGGCACTTAACAATCTTTAATAGTTCCGTAATGGCGTATTAGTAGTATTTATCGTTTTATTTGTTCAGCAATTCATTGTACAGAGTTTTATGAGCTAAGAAGAGTGAATTAGAATGAGGTAAAGTTTGTGTTAGAGTAAACACAAATGTTACGGCAGTTCAATACAACTATTCATGTTCCACACTTTATATCTCTATAAAACCTATTACCAGGGAGACGAACATAAAACCGTAGTTAAAATAAAGGAGGCAGGCATTACCGGCTAGTTAGTACTGGATGAACCAAGCATATAAAACAACCATACTTTAAGGCAGCCATATTTTCCGGGATGACCCATAGTAATACAACTTAACCATGCAAGAATCGTTCATTTTACATTCCCGATGGATTAGTGTGAGTGAATGTCTTATTTTAGTATGGAAAGAGAAACGACAATAAAAAGATTAATACATGTACGTCTATTGTTTTGTGTTACCACAAAGAGTAAATCATCAGTGATAGCTGCTTTCCAATGACACTAATTTATACCATCATGGTTTGACAGATAATGTCAAGATGTTCATGGCGGATTATGACCCCTTTCATAGTCTCACTATTCACTGGTGGTGCGTTTAAATGTGTGCCGTTCAGTAGATGATATGATTTATCTGCACTGTTATTAATTAAGTTTGGCCAATCACATTATCAATATTACATCTGACATAGTAGACCAAAGTTACAACTCCGAGAAACGACAAGCCATTCACCTTTAGTTCCTCTATTTCGGACTATTAAACCATCATTAAGAATTAAGAAACAGTCAGTTAACTAAAATATATATAGCATATAAAAACAAAACCATATGGCTTCCTACTGAGTATTTACAGGTGGTGTTATTGTACAGAAACTTTAAAACAAAAGAAGGTTTTTGCTGACTTTCAAGCCATGGTAAAGCCGAGGTTTTATCTGTTTAATTACTAGGTCCTCTCACAAGAAGGTGTGGCCAGTGTTTAGACTTGGGGTTACATGTCTAAGACACATTTAAACGGGAGATTCATTGATTTACCTTAAACCTAACTGTCGTCTTTCCAAACACATGAATAGTACGACAGTTATCTAATAAACCAGAGAGGAAGATTGTGTACGTAAATCATATACAGAAACAGTATCGCTTAAACAAATATCAGAAGTGAGCCTTTAAGTCAGTAGAACACAGTTCGAAGAGAATTTTAATTTTTAAATTCGCAATCATTCTTTGTTGAAATTGGAAATATCAGTAATTTTCTGATACGTGTACGTTTTACAGATGTAGGTAAAACAGTACGTCCCGCGTACCCCACCAACCACCTCCCCAATCGAGGCAATCGATATTGGCTTTCCGAGGGGAGTAAATAGAGGATTAACGGTTCTTTGTGAGAAGACGATCAATGATAGAATTGACCAGAGCAGTTTCGTGATTCAATTAGACGCGTAACGTCTACATCCTGGGCCGGTACATCACTTTGTCTTAACTTTTAACATCAGCGTGCGTCTGTGGATTTTAATCTACTCGTTACGTTATTAGAATTTTTTCATTTACTGTCAAATGTTTCCGAGAAGCAGACAGCTATAGTCGACCTAATAAAACGATTTCTAATACCAGTGGCCATGAACAGTTCTGCCTGTTGCTAAAGAGATTAACATTGCTGTCTGCAACAGTTATCCCTCAAACCCCTGTCACATCAATGCCACACTATTCAACATTATTGTATATGCACCTTGGATTGATGTTGATACTATCATTACACTGTTGTTGTCGATTATACAATCTATCGGAAGGTCAATCTCAATCCGGTGTCTCAGCAAAGCTTTTAAACAAACTCGATGTCAGCAAACATCTGTAGATCCATAGTCCTGCATCTACAGATGTTATCTCCAATATTACCAGTAAATATCTGAAACATTACAACATGTGTGTCTAGCGGAACTTCATTTGGGGGAGAATATAGGTTTAATCTGGTGAATGGATTGTCTGGTGGACGTCTGGAAATCTAATACAGCATGTTTCCAAACATTTCCACAGCCCGTAATTATGTAAGGTTGTCTGGTACAAGCGGTTTACCATCGATCATTTGAAGTGACGTACTTGTAACTGAAGCCGTTGGTAGATACATTTGTCCCTGTAATAGAATCTGTATTCGTTCAAGTTTTGATATCATATATTCCATGCTGTTTTCTGTGGTCAATAATACCACATAATTGGGCCTATCACAGAACTGAAGTTGAAGGTAGATTTATTGTAGCATTGGGTTGATAATTAATTAACAAGGCAGACCTAAAGTAGCATTGACTTTATTATCGATTACCGCGGGACATATATTGTAACATTTACTTTATTGATATAGGTTAAAACTTGAGAACCATTGTAGCATTTAGTTTATTATCGATAAAGAATGCATGTCTATGGTAACATTTGTCGATTAAGAAGGCAGACATATTGTAACATGTACTTTATTATCGAATAAAAAGACAGACATGCTTTAACGTTTACTTTTATTATCGACTGAAAAGCGAAACCTATTATAACAGTTACCATATTATCTAGGGACACATTTTGTAACATTTTGTTTATTATAGATTAACAAGGCAGACCTATTTTAACATTTACTTTATTATCGATTAAGAAGACAGACCTATTTCAACATTTATTTTACTATCGATTAACAAGGCAGACCTGTTGTAGCATTTACTTTCTCATCCATTAAAAAGGCGGACATAATGTAACATTTACTTTATTATCGATTAACAAGGCAGACCTGTTGTAATATTTACTTCATTATCGATTAACCAGGCAGACATGTTGTACCATTTAATTTATTATCGATTAACAATGTATACCTATTGTAACATTCAATTTATTATCGATTAAAAATGTATACCTATTGTAAAATTTACTTTATTATCGATTAACAATGTATAACTATTGCAACATTTACTCTATTATCGATTAACAAGGCAGACCTGTTGTAGCATTTGCTTTATTATCGATTAACAAGCAGACCTATTGTAACATTTACTTTAATATCGATTAACAATGTATACCTATTGTAACATTTACTTTAATATCGATTAACAAGGCCGACCTATTGTAACATTTACTTTATTATCGATTAACGGGGTAGACTTGTTGTAGCATTTACTTTATTATCGATTAACAAGGCAGACCTGTTGTAGCATGTACTTTATCGTCGATTAACAAGGCAGACATAATGTTACATTTACTTTATTATCGATTAGCAAGGCAGACCTGTTGTAACATTCACTTTATTATCAATTAAGAAAGTATACCTATTGCAACATTCACTTAATTATCGATAAACAATGTATACTTATTGTAACATTTACTTTATTATCGATTAACAATGTATACCTATTGTAACATTTAATTTATTATCGATTAACAATGTATACCTATTGTAACATTTACTTTATTATCGATTAACAATGTATACCTATTGTAATATTTACTTTATTTTCGATTAACAATGTATGCCTATTGTAACATTTAATTTATTATCGATTAACAAGCAAACCAATTATAACATTTACTTTATTATCGATTAAAAGGGCTGACCTGTTGTAACATTTACTTTATTATCAATTGAGAAAGTATACCTATTGTAACACTTACTTTACTATCGATTAACAAGCAGACCTATTGTAACATTTACTTTATTATCGATTAACAAGCAGACCTGTTGTAACATTTACTTTATTATCGATTAACAAGGCAGAACTGTTGTAGCATTTACTTTATTTTCGATTAACAAGGCAAACCTGTTGTAACATTTGCTTTATTATCGATTAACAATGTATACCTATTGTAACATTTACTTTATTATCGAATAACAAGCAGACCTATTGTAACATTTACTTTATTATCGATTAACAATATATACCTATTGTAACATTTATTTTATGATCGATTAACAAGGCAGACCTATTGTAACATTTACTTTATTATCGATTAACAAGGCAGACCTGTTGTAGCATTTACTTAATTTTCGATTAAAAAGGCAGACCTGTTGTAACATTTGCTTTATTATCGATTAACAATGTATACCTTTTGTAACATTTACTTTGTTAACGAATAACAAGCAGGCCTATTGTAACATTTGCTTTATTATAGATTAACAATGTATACCTATTGTAACATTTATTTTATGATCGATTAACAATGCAGACCTATTGTAACATTTACTTTATTATCGATTAACAAGGCAGACCTATTGTAGCATTTATTTTATTATCGATTAACAAGGCAGACCTATTGTAGCATTTATTTTATTATCGATTAACAAGGCAGACCTGTTGTAACATTTGCTTTCTTATCGATTAACAATGTATACCTATGGTAACATTCACTTTATTATCGATTAACAAGGCAGACCTATTGTAACATTTATTTTAGTATCGATTAACAAGGCAGACCTGTTGTAACATTTACCCATTGTACCCATCTTGCCGGGGCAAGACTGGCATCACCATTGCGGCGGTCAGACAGAGATCAAAGATGAATAGAGACAATAAACAGGCCAATCAAATGCACGTACCACTTTTTAAACAGTGTATCGCCTCTGTCGGAATAGCATGATGAACAGCGGAGAAAAAACATCCTTCTTTTCGAGCAGTGGCTCTATTTATGCTTATTCTGAATTGTGTAAGATCAGTGATATAAAATTTCTGTCTTACTTCGTTAAATAAAAGTGTCATGTCTCTCACTGTGCGGCCTGTGTGCAGATGGACATAGCCCCATTGCTCACTCTAGACCTTTGTTGTGCCGATCCCATCAGCAATACTATTTACCAACTCCCTGTTTGACCAGAAATATGGTGCAAGCATGCCAAGGTTAGGAGTTTCACGTCGAGACCAAGCTCTATACAATCAGTGTATCGGATAATGTGATCTGATTGGTTTATTCAAAGTCATTTATTCAACTCAATAACGTCTAAATCTGGCTGACTGTCCTTTTATAAAAGATTGATGAACTGAGCTACTGTAACAGCCAGTCAATGTCTACTGTTGGAATTTACATTCACTTTACAAGTCTAATCTAGAAGTCTGGGTTATTACATTTCCAGACAGGTCAGTTTTAGTCAGCATCAGCCAATCTTACACCGGTACTTGCAACTTAAATTTAGTATTTACTTTCTTCATAAAATATTCAAGACCACTCGTCTACATGGCGACTTGTAGACCATCTGATATCTAGATAACAACTATCAGAGAACCACCTTGTGGCGCTTTGTTCATAACGTACGATTTCCAAATCCCTTTCGAAGCAACAACAGTTACGACGATAAATGAATGTCAAGATTGATTTATTTAAGGAACCCGTTGCAAATTGTTTTCTGAATTCACATCTTCTACTGCCAGTTACCCTTTTTGTCGTGGATCTATAAATATTCTTTTTTTTTCGTGTTTGTTTCAGACATTGCCGCTGCACTACAGGGTTTTTCTCTCTTCACGTTAGTATATTCTCTGTGCACTCATGATGTAGGCTGTGCTAATCACCAGCTTTGGTAGAGTATTCCACTGCAATTTTTTTCTTTAGAGTTGTGCATAAAACTTACAATCAAGACATGTGATTCTTTCCTGTCAACTGGAAACCACTGTGTGCCCGTATTTATTGCGTCAATGAGCTTCCAGTTGGAGATCATGACTAACTTCTTACATCTTACCATCAGACGCATTGTGTTTGTTCCCGGAAGTAGGACATGTAGCACTGACGCCTGTTAAAGACATATATGCGTTCAGTTTAACTGTAGGTACGTACCTACCAGCAGCTGTGTCGCCTGACAACACTAACCTAGAACACGCGGTATTATTATGTGCTTTGAAAATCAATTTCTAAATCAGTTATAATCAGTAAAAAAAGGTTTCAAATATACCTTTTCTGTAGTGAGGAAAGTGCGTGTAACCGTACAATCGTAGAAATTGATCGCCGAGGCTCGAAGCAGCTCGGCAGTCTCGATTATTTGTCAAGAATCAACAGTTATTGTTCCATCCTTAATTAGTTAGGAGGCCGTTTGACTGAGTGGTCTAGGTGGTCGGTATTTTCTGCTGATGGGTGGAGGGTGGAGTTTTCGAGTTCCGTTCAAGGGAAGTTGACGTACACTATTTTTTTTTAACTCAATGTGCTCTGTAGATATTAGAGCCCTCACCGTAAACAAACATGTTTAATCACTACTACATAAGTGAGTCATGTACATGGTATACAATGCAGAAGTTATGGTGTTACAGATCTACTGAAGCCAAAGTAGTGACCCTGACTTCTGGTCAAATGATGTTATGTTCGATGGCTTAAAATTCGTGCCAAAAAGAATGTACAGTTGGAACAATAGGCTGACGCCATAGGTGTCGTTTAACTATTGGGAATGTTTATAGGGGTGAATGTATCGCTGATTAATTAACTATGAAACTTGTCTTCAGAGTGTTTTACAGTAGGATATCGAATCTCTAAAAATGGGCAAGATGTATGTTTTAATAGTTATATATTTCGGCAAACTATGCAACCATCACCATGATAGTGCGCTCGAGAAATACATAGATTATAAAGTTAATGTCATTGTTGTCACCCTCTCGGAAATGATTTATATCACACCTATACACGATGTGATTATATTTCACATATCACATCATACGAATTTTTGTAAAAAGATCAAAATCCTTGGTGACGTCAACATATTGCTCCACAGACAACAACACATTTGCTTTATCATTTTTTTCATGAGACAGAAATTCAACTGCACCTAAATAGAACACTGTGCTTTTGACTTTTCCTTGATGGAAGTGTGATTAATGCACCTCAGTTAAAAGTCTTTGGTGGTCACATCACATGGACAACAATCGCATAAACATGCGAATTAAAATGAAACAAACATAAATTGAAACAAAGAATTTAGGAACCGTGTGGCACCATGTAATCTGGACGCGAGCTGGATTCTCAATCATTTGCAAAGCGGGCCAAAATCAGAGCAAAATTGAGAAAATTGATTCATCGATCAGTTAACCAATTGAAATTGAGAAACATTCCAGGCGAAACATCTGAACTAAACTGTCAGCGGACCGATTACCACCATCCCAAACAAACTGATTAAGTTAATCTGAAAATTAAGTGAACCAGTATATAAAATCGCATATATAAAATCGCGTCATTGTATGGAATTTGCCTCATTGCGACAAGTTATGTAATATAGTCTCTATAAATAAACGCTCTGTAGGCTGAGATAACCACCAGCTTTGAAAGACATTTTTACTGCTTTTCCTATTTTAAAGCTTTGAATAAAACTGGCAATCCAGGGTCCGGAAACTCTCACTTCGCTACAGTGACGTGTCGCATACATATTATTTATCAATAAATAGATAAATACACTAGGCTATATGAATTGAGGAAAGACTTAGTGTGAACTATCCACATGCTTAACTTTATATTTTAGTTGTCAAATGGGGGAACTTTTATATGTGTTGCATAATAACTGGGCAAACCGTTACCCGTATTTTGTTTAATTTTTATTGTAATGCACACATGCACATTTCAGCTAAATGTAGGGTAGGTTATGTCTACTTGTAATTGTATTGGATGATTCTTGTCAGTAAAATCACACAATCTATTAACATTTAACAAAAAAGAGTGCAATGAAGTTCGTTGTTCTGTCTCTCTCTGTCGATCTTTATGGTACTTCAAGGTATCAGTCAGTTGCGCTAAAGTGGTTATAGTTGTCATTTTATTCAGCATGGTTTCGATGTAAAGTCGGTGACATTTTAGTTCACACAAAAGGCACACATTCAGTTTATTTATTTACAAATGGAACATACGCTTGTCTCTTTCTAGTGCACATCTCCTGTTGGTGGTGTCTTTAAAATGTGAATATGACGTAGGCCGGTTCAATTATGTGTAGAAAGTCACACTCAGCAGCTGTAATGTATTGTACAGGAGAGTTTTATGAGATACGAAGAGTGGATTAGGAGGAGGTCAAGTGTGTGACAGAAAGTAAACTGTTACAGCGGATCAATACCCCTCTCCATGTACCACACTTTATATGTATCTACAATCATTCAACATATCACACAAAAAATTAGGTAAATATCAACAACCTGTTCACCATATAACAGCTCTATTCAAGTAGAGACGATGT
>JAUELC010171580.1:0-11068 GCA_031471745.1 Cryptochiton stelleri | reverse complement strand
GGCGGTAGAACTGTAAAGACATTGCTAGGCCTCGCTCTCTACTAACTCGTCATTTACTCACTCAATTTAGAAATTCCCTTAAATTAACAACCCGTATGAAGCTACATTCTTATGCTGACTTACAAAATGACAAAAACCTCCAAATCTTTGAATAGTTTTTCTTCCGCTCCATATAGTCTGTTTCCATTCCTATATCAAAGTGTTTGAGGATAGTTGAACTGTTCCTTGCTACTCGTGGAATGTGAATATTGCATGTTATTCTACTGGGTGAATTGATCATACAACATTAGACTCTTACACAGATTAGCATTGAAAGGCGTTAAGATGACATTTACATATTATCATATGCACGATAAGACCCGGACCAACCAACCTAGCTGACACAGTATAGATATACCACGTCGCCTCGTGAAAAAGTAACCATCTCAGTAATATCATGTACACCAGTGCTTCTGGTTATAGTACGGCCTAATGTAACGAAATATACACCTTAATATAATAAGGATACATTTAAATCATTGCCCCAAATCACGGTTTCTATGCTATCTTTCACCGGATATAGTTTTAAACCGAAAAGAGTAATTTGGGCAAGCATCTCTTGTTATGTAGAATGTTATCTTATTTTGTTGGAAATATACAATAATAATCTAATTAAAAACACACCCTTGGCTTTCCTAGATTTCAAATTTGAATTGGCTTGTCTATATTTAACATATTATTCTATTTTTGTGTATGTTTCAAAGTTTGTATTATTTTGTTTATCAATAATATTTAATAAGACTAGTTAAGGTTATATTGCTGTCATTTACCAATATATCCGTATTTATAACATTTTTGTTTTTAACTTAAAAGTTTATTATAGATTAACACAACAATAAATAGCAGAAATTTCTAAAGGAGACTTCATTCTAATATTTTATGGGTTCGTTTCCAAAATCATATATACTTTAACCCCGTGGTTAACTGGGCTTATATATCTTAATTACCTTGTGGTTGTTCTTGTTGTTTGCGTTGGTGTCACACAAACCTAATTTACTACGTCTCCCTCAGTAATGTCAGATTTGTTCTCAACATCGTACAGTGCATGTAGCTGGTGGTAATATGAAAGTCATAGCGGAGCCAGAAATCTTAATTTGGCACCTGGAAAAAAGTTTCTGGGGGCGAGTTCACGGAGTGTCTCAGATGGAGTGGGCTTGGAGACGAGGGACTTTATAGAAGCTATATCGGAAGTTAAGGGCTAGAATTGATCCTGAACCAAATAAACTTATAGTCTATGATTATCAGAATATACAAGATTGACACTGAAAACTTTCAGAAATAGGCACTGCCCGCAATAACCTATTGACAGAGTTGATGGGACTTGAACATGCATTTTGAAAACCGTAATATTGTTTTCCTGCTATAAAACATAGGCTATTATTAAGGTTGTATATTGTCAGAGAGCTGTTACGTTTTGTCATTCTAAAACATTAAAAAAAATAAATGCAATTAATCTCTGCCGTATTTTTGATATGATAGCTTCAGTGTGACCTCTTTAAATCTAACATGTTAGAAATATGTATAGCTTTATATAAGGATTTAAACTATCGCTCTACAAAACAACACGTTTACAAATCTTGTTGATTTTCATTAACACACTCTTCTAGATAGTAAAAAAATTAGTAATACGTTATAGTTGCACAAGAAACCATGCAAGAAGGTGGCGTTATATCAAAGGCTTATTTTAACTAATTTTCTATTTAAAATGGCGTTGTGTTGTTAAAAATGTTAAACAATTTTCTAGCCAAATTCTGGGTTAACATGTGAGAGTAATTTGTGAACATCTGCTATGTTAAGCTGTGAAGAGAGGGCTGATTGGATGTCAGTTTAAAAAGCAGGAGTATGTCTTGAGCTGATATTATCGCCGCGGCCACGAGTTTTAGTAGGTCTACACCGCGGGAGGTTAACTATTAAACGATTATCCTGATTAACGAGTAGAGATAATAAAAGTCAAATTGTTTTTTGACGGTGGTCCTTGTAGTGAGCCTCTAGACCGTAGGGTGAAAGGGAGCTGGCTGGTAGTGTGTTAGGACGCTGTGAGACACCGGCCTCTCCCGCCCGTCATAGCCCCTTTATTACCCTAGGTCTGAGGGAGAAAGGACAGCCGATCTATCAATGACAGGAGCTCTCCCTAATTACTCTTTCCACCCACGGGGATGAAAACTATTTCTTTGTAAGCTGCTCCTTTTTTTATTACCCTTTCCGCGTTTGAAAAGTCCTTTTTTAAATTGCCTGTCCATGTAAGCAGAAATCTGCGGAAGACGTCAGTTATCTAGCCTGGATTGTTTAACACGTAACTTTTTGGATAGACCAGTCCTGTTAAGATTAGCCCCCGGCCAAGTCGATGACACTCGCTAATTTAGGGGCTTGACTATTCGAATGAGAAGACTCTTCAAAATGAAATATTGCCATCAGTAAATAGAGTAGACAATGGGCTCGAATCCCGACAGGATCTGTCTTATAAAGGTGTTAAGTGTTTAGCCATTTATTACACTATTCAGTTCATATAGCTCACTATTCAGCTCAGGTTGCAATATTATATTGTCTAGTTTTACCGTACCATTTCTTGTCCATTTGTCAAACAATTTCTTGATCATTTGTCACACGATTTCTTGTTTGTCAAGTCACTTTACGCCATTTATTTACCTGCTTACTCTAATTGTTTCTGTCATCTTATCCACACATTGCAACACTAACCGTTCTTTCCTCGATTCATGCACATACACGCATTTTATTAATCGAAGTAAATCGCTGACAAAGACGTTTCGGGGCAAAAATGTAGTTAGCTCATTCATTTGTTGCTGTTTTAAGTGGAAAACTAGATTCCCTACCTAATTCTGTAAGAAAATTTTCTTACTTTTTATTGTTATTTAAAATAAAATTGGGACGTTAATTCATTTTATTGCGCTCGAATATATATATATCTATATTTTATCTATTTTATGTTCATACTTATAATAATCGATGATCCAATTGTCAAGTAATCAAGCTTTCTGGAGTCGATATTAAGTCGATATTAAATTAACATGACGTACAAGAAAACATGCATGCTATATATAATAAACACGAATGACTAGATTATAAATTAGAATGTGCATGAAAACTTGATTTATGATGTAATTAAATACAAAACACAGAAAACACAATATATATAGGCTCGGCTATAGTTTTTTGTTGGTTACAGTATCTAAGACATTTGTAATAATTGATTATAAAGCATTTTAAGGATAGCCGTGTTTGCAAATATTCAGGTTGTTTAAAGCATTACTTAAGTAACACTTCATTTATCACTAACTAAATCGACATAATTTGGTAAGTGTGCAAAATTATTTAGTCTAAAGCTGAATTTTAAAATTAATACTGATCTGGGCAATAAAGGTTTCTTATAATTTAATTAAGAGAATCTATAATAAAATTGTTAAAAACATTCTATAGATTATATTAATTTAAAATAGTATTTATTATTTTGTTATTTTCTGTATGGTATAGAAGGAAGATTGTCTGTTCAACTATTATTTAATATTTTGTTATTTTCTTTATGTTAATGACTGACGTTCAACCATTATTCAATGTTTTGTTATTTTCTGTATGTTATAGGCGGACGTTTGTGTATTATTTAATGTTCTGTTATTTTCTGTATGTTATAGGCGGACGTTTATGTAGTATTTAATGTTCTGTTATTTTCTGTATGTTAATGACGGACGTTAAACCATTATTTAATGTTCTGTTATTTTCTGTATGTTATAGGCGGACGTTCTGGCAGATTAGACAGCGATGATTTAGATAGTTCTATAGACGTGGAAGGTAAAGGGAGTCCGGAACCCCTCTCCACCAACTCGGCAGATCGCCGCCAGTCTTCCAGTATCCACCCTGCCTGTCTTTCTACAAGGGAGGACCGGACACAGAGCGGATCACCGGAGCCATTAGAGATATGCGTGGACAATAACCCGGATTACCTGGACAAGGAATCTACCAACATGGCCATGGAGGAGGACTGTGACGAGGACGAGCATAATGGAGAATTCAGCATTAATTCTGGTTGTCCTTTATCCACCTCACCAGCAGGAAAGACACGCCGAAGACGGACAGCCTTTACAAGTGAACAATTATTAGAATTAGAAAAGGAATTTCACAGTAAGAAATATTTGTCACTCACAGAACGATCTCAAATTGCACAGAATCTAAAACTCAGTGAGGTCCAGGTTAAAATCTGGTTTCAGAATCGCCGTGCTAAATGGAAGAGAGTAAAAGCTGGTATAGTTCACGGACGCCATATTGGAGAACAATCGTGTAATAAACCGAAAATAGTAGTGCCTATCCCTGTACATGTAAACAGAATGGCTATCCGAAGTCAACATCAACAGTTAGAAAAGACTGTACGACCCATGGGCAACCAGACACTATGACAGTATTCGAATATGTTTTATTATTAATGTAAATATGTATAAATTGTATATTTCCGACCTCGTTTATTTAAACTGGAAATGGTATGTATGAACGATAGACATACATCGCTGTCCACTGGAGTATTGACAATAATATACCTCCATGTTTATCAAATATATAGTGCATAATAATCGTAATGTGAAGAAAAACACTATTCTCATCAAATATCTTATATCACATCAACGCATTATTGGTCGCTATTTGACAGCAAATTTATCATTATTCATGACATCACGTGATGCCATTAGGAGGTTAGCTGTCTTCAATATGTGATTTTGATTGCTTATTTACTAAAGCCTTTCTGTCTCTGTGCTATATACAAATCACATAATTATTTCTGATCTCGTAACTGAAACAATCATGTTCTTTAAAATAACTTTCATTTAGATTTGAACTGAGACGTACTTTGAAGTTTTCCTTCCACTGTGGTTTTAACTGCTGATACTTTCTTTGTGGAAATTTCAAATTTTAATGTTATTTTAATTTCCACTGTACCTCATTTCGTTGGATGTTTAAATATATCCTCACTCAAGCCGTGTCTCATTTTTAATAATTTCTAAGTAACCTACATGGCAATGTATCAATTTTCTTTATTTACATATAAATATATCGTGTTTTATATAAAGTTGTATACCACACAAATTGTTATCATAATATAATATTTCATTCAATGAACCTGTGTGTTGATTTGTTTTTACACATATTTCTATGGCTGGACTCGTTGATCACATTCGTAAATTCATCCGACATTATTAAAATAAAATCGGAACATATCTAATATTTAAAAAATAATTGATTATTATATTTTTATTTATGATTTAGTTTTTTGAGCGGGGCATTATACGTTTTAAGAACATTAAACTGCAACCAATTAAATAAACTGAATGAACCAGTACATTGAAATATTATAGTTATATATTTATTTTACTTGCGTACTAAGCCGGGCCGTGTGCATCATTTTAAAAAAGGAGCTGGCGGTAAGGAGAGACACTTTACTTTTTCATATCGTAGATTACTCTTTTTTTATTTTTAGAATAAATGTTTTTATGTATATGTACGACGATCTTTTGCTCCCAAATAACTCAAATTAAATTATTTTTTTATCACTCTCTAAACTTTGTTTCCAACGAAAGTATTGACCCAGAAACTGTTATCTTAAACAAGCAATACTGTTATTGGTGATCACTTTCTTCAAACACCTTAAATAGTATATTATTATTTCCTACATTAATTAAACTTCACTTTACTTTACTTAAAGGCTATATAATTAGTCTAAATATTGTTTCTCCGTTGCTAGAAATCGCGGTCCTCTATACTACTAGGCCACCCTTCTTGGTCCCGCTTGTCATGCACCCTTTCTGTGAGAACTTTTCTAATTCATCTCTTCTCCTCCGTGCCTTTGCTGACAAACCATTCTCTTTGTGTTTTCACAAGATGGGGTTAAGAGGAGATTGAGTTTGTCAATCATTTCAGATGAGAGTGGTTTGTGTGTGCAGATGTTCCCCTATAAGCGACCCGACATGGGGATCGAGTTGTCCGGGTGTGATTGTTAAACCTTAATCATATTCAAACTGCTCGCTTAGATTAAAGACCAGCCCAATGCTCATTTACATATCTTATAAAAGACGACAAACAACCGCGATTAAATCAAATTAAAACACATGCGGACAAATACATCTCAGTTAATTAAATTTACGTTTACATCTTTGAGTACGATTTGTTAAACGAAAACATTTGTTGGTCGATTCTACACTCAATTTATGGTATGGTAATATAGTAATCTACAATACTCAAATGAAGGCGTTTATTTACAAGAATTTATCATATCAGGCAGGGACAAGAGTTTCATAAGACAGAATGATGGCGTCAACATTTCTATTGAATGTCTATCAACTCAAATTGAAGCTGGCATACATGTTTTGAAGTTTAAACAAGTTTTTGCAACTAAAACTGAAATTGGATCAAGAGATGCCGATGAAGAGACAATTTCAAAACAGTGTTATTCTTAGGTATATTAATTACCGATGTATACTGAAAAGAAACGCCGCATAAAATAAAGTATCAAAAAAGGTGTATTATGAAATATATATCAACTTAAATAAAAGACATTCGAGCTCAACCGGAAAATTTGGCAAAAAAAGTGATTGCCGGTAAAAAATAAGGACAATTAGCATTTTCCATAACAAATAAAGACATTTAGTATTAACATTGAATATTGTTTTGTTTTTTACCAAATGCGGCGTTTCTTTTACTCTTCAAGGTATAAAAGACGACACACAGTTATACGTTCATATAACACCAGGCACTTAATCTACAGAGGTTAGTCTATATAAACAGTTGTACCTAAATAGTATCCTTTATATAACAACGGCATAGGTGTTAACACAACATTTATTCAGGATTATAGATACACATAATTAACTGTCTGCTCAGTTGGAGTTTTCTCAAATATTTGGTAAAGTGATATTCAAGAATTGTTGAAGACATATTAATCATTTGATATATTCAATAATATAACTTAAACCCTTAAGTTTGATATAATAACCTATACACTTGTCAAATTAAGTCTTATTTATAATTCCTGAGTAATAATAAGACTAACTCTGAACTCAATATTTAGCGATGAGTTCAAAATAAGTTATGCATGTAAGTCGGTTACTATGTATAACAAAAGCGCGTATCAGTGGAAATCACGGGTTGACCTGAAAATGCGAATCACAGTCAAACTAATGACGCTGATATATTTAGGTCTATTTAACTTAGCTTTACGCTCCAGTATAATGCTTAGATAAGTATTTAAGACTTTACTCTTCTGTGACTTCATGCACACTTTGAATAATAAGACAATGATCAAAGATGAAAAGACTTGCAAATTGTTGCTATTAGAGTGAGGGATGTTTGCTTACTGGTCTATAAGTGTGGGTGTCACTTATCTCTTAGAGATCCTGACTTGGGGTTTTGATTTTCCACTTTATTCTATCAGTGTTGTGTCTGTGACAGACTCGGTGAGCATCTTATAATGTGTGTCGAGGTGTGGTCCTTAAACTACGTGTTAGTGTCTATTAGACAGGAGATGTGAGATGCTTTGTTTGTGTTCAAGACGTGACTCTCTCTATGACTCTAGTTTGTTTGCAGTGTTCAACTGTGACGGACTGATAAACTGTGGGCCAGGCCACGCGCACCGAACACCCAATCACCCACGTGATGTATGCTGAGTGGGTACGGTCTGCATCTCAGATCCTTTCAACTAATCGGTTAAGGGTTTAACCAATTGTGTAAAAGAATTGAACGATAAACTGCAGCTCTTGTGGTATGCTACTTTGCGTCGGCACGGACATCTATGATTTACCTGACCGACTAAAAGCCTCAGGTAGGGTGTATGTGAGGCACCCGATGAGCACTTACAATAACCAACTACCGTCTCACATCTCTAGTTAGTGTGACCTAGAGTTTATGGTTATCACCAGTTGTTTTGGCCTGCGTGTAAAAGTCACCCCGGATTATCTTAACGGTGATAGGAATGCGTCCGGAATCTCAAAGAACCGCGCGTGCTTTGTTTGACTTTACTTCAGTTAAAACGACTATATGATTTACAATTGGGCACGCCTTTGAAAGTCTACTTACTTAATACAAATGCTATCTTAACTTCAAAGTATAATATATAAATTAGACTCAGTGAAGAGTTTTTTGTATACAATTGTAGAGCTTATGTTTAAAATCGTTTATTTGATTTGTTAAAATATATTTATTATCGCCTTTCGAAACCGAGACAATATAAGAATAAATAACCAAGTAATGTATACTGTAATCTTAGGTCATTATTCAGTTATACTGATTTATTTTCTTGTCATTTATACTTTTACCGTATGCTTTCGTTATGTGTAACTTGGACAATTACATTCTATGATAATTCTATACGGTTTACAGATCTGATTAAAGCCATAAAATTCATAATACTTTACGATTAACACTACCCATATTTTGATCGAATTCTCCTCCAAATGATTTACTAAACCAAGGGCAGCAAATCAAAATCATTCAGATCTCTACCAGGGCCGTCTTTAAATTTCCCTGGTCAAGGCGGCCCCACTCTAATTGTCCTGAGAGTACTGGTCCCATAGCCTGAATTGCTTGTTGGAACAGACGAAGCAGAAGAAAACAATGCAATAGTAATCAGCAGATTTAAGTAAAGACCGAACCAGGTCTAACGGTGCTCAACACAACATCGCCAGAAATAAAGATACGTTTAGCTCGAAAAATTGCCTTGAGCTGCTCCCCCAGCAACAATTATTTTCTAGTTTTATTTCCTTGACTGCGGAAAAGAACGTGTAAAAGTTAATATGAAAATAAATCAGTATTAAAACATGTACAAATGAAACTAATGAGGTTTTCGACTGACGAGACTCCGCCAAATTTATTCACGCTGTAGAAGTGTAGATTCCCACACTAATCGATGAGACTGGAGTATTAAGTCCGTACAGACAAGTAAATAGTTTCAGCGTATGGAGATCTACTTGTGGCCGGGATAACCCAAACATGTGTGCTCTCTCACGATCAACTCCATTCGTTTCATCTAGGAATCAATAAAGCTTACACATTAAGGGGTATTGAGTTAGACCATATATCAATGTAAACTTATTTCACTCATCCCCAAAGCCGCATTATTCCCAGTCAATGGAGTTAAGTAGTATACCTGTCTACACGGACTACATCAAAGAACACACCTTGAAGATCTAACGCAAACGGACAGAGACGAGAGCTGTGACTCAGTTCACCACGACTAGCCTTTACTTTGTACTCATTTTATAAAAGCAGATCAGAAGTTAACCAACTTTGATCGCACAATGAAATAGTTTGGCCACTCTATACTGGCGGGTATGTCAATCTAATACAGAGGTGCTGCAGTAAAAGAACATAGCATTCGCTCTATAATCTATAAAGATCAAATGTAGTAATGTGTTAACCGAGACTCCAATCTAAAGCTTTATGACACATAAGGATTAAGCGAAAAACACCTTGTGAAATAGGTACAAGTAAAAACATAATGCTAGTAAAATTTATGGAATTTGTTATGATGATGTTATCCATTTTACATTTTTGTCATCATCTTATGAAAAACGGGTTTAATGAAATACATTATTTTTGTATTTTGACTTCTTTTAGTTTTGTGACTAGGTATAAGATAAGTATAAATTATCAACATGAACAACAAAAAACTACTAAATTGATGGTGTTGTTTTAAATCGTGTTTGTAACAAACATTGTTTGTTTACTGGCCAGGAACATTTTGTTGATAAAAGTATTAAGTTGTTTGTTGGATGTTGTAAATGGTTACCGTCAACGCACTCCAAACCTCTAACGAAACGAAATGTTTCGTTTCAAACACACGGTCTACTTGAAGGATAGCAGAAGAAGCTCTATCGACAGACGACTTTTGACACCAATCCTACTCGAGAGCAGTTCCTCGATGAGGCTATTTAGACGATCATCCGGCAAGCTAATTATTAAAACGTCATCTTGTAAACGCTAAGGACAGCTAATTGAGGCTGTTAAAAATCGATTGAGGAATGCCCGGTACTATTTCTAGTGTAATAATGGCGTAATGAAGATTTATGGGGAATCGTTTAGCTGGAGTCGTGTGACTGTGGTAATTGACTGAGGACAGCTCGGGTATGTTAACGAGCTAACACTTGGTGGATCTGTCAGGCTAACTCAGTAATGTGAACATCCCAAATAACCGTCCTCAAAATTAATGTCCAATAACTGTCAAAATCTTCTTTTTTTAAGTTACTGAATTTCATGTAAATTGTTTTTAAATTACCACACTTCATTGCTATTCGTCAAACATCTGGGTGCTAATAACTAACTGTTGAAATATATATTCCACTGACTGGTATGTAACTAAATGTAACGATGTTTACACACCCCCACTTCAATGACCATACTACAAGTAGGATACTGGTAACCCACAATCTCGTGTTGCATGACATATACTTTCAGTCCCGTCTTTGTTTCTTCCCAAATCCGTCTCTTATCTAGAACAGTTCAAATGTTTATTTCGTTGAGTCTTGTGCAAAAGATGATCTTACCATTGTGCTGGTAAAGCTAACATATACTTATAGATTAAAATATTCGAACGTTTCCAGAAATGAAAAATATAAAATGTTACAGATGGTGACTCTCCTATCGATGTTTAATAATTTTTGATATTAGGTGATGGAGAGTGTCAGTGAGAAAGCTCCCCAAAACACCGGCCCCAATACGAACGATATTTTGTTCGTAGTTTAAACACTATTTAAATAAAAACTATTGAGCTGGAAAATAAGTAAAGACTTACAGTTAGTCACTATGGATATCCTTTTCGTTTCGAGCCCATGTTCATTCATTAAAACGCTTAATTGAAGATAAAATTCCAGGTTTTCTGAGAACCGTTGGTTCTGTGGGCAGTTGCTGTGAGCTACGTTTGAAGGTCATGAGAAGTGATGGTTTGCTCGTGCTTACTCACTGTCACTCTCCGACCATCGAATATAAAAAAATATAAAATATCAATACGAGAATGGTCAATTGTCACCGGCTTCCCACA
>JAUELC010171469.1:0-11068 GCA_031471745.1 Cryptochiton stelleri | reverse complement strand
TTAAAAAAAAAGATGTTAATTTATTTCTTAAAAGAAAGCAAAAAGTATGAATGATCTCACCAGCATGATAATAAGGACTGGAGCAACGAACGCCCAATGCATACCATTCCTGTGCGACAACCAGCAGCTGGGGGAAAACAGGAGATGTAACACAAAATAACATATCAAATAAACATATACAAGTTCTAAGTTTTCTTTTCATTTTTCATTATAATTTATTAAAAATTCATATAAACATAAATATGTTTTCAAAACATTTTAAACAAACTTTATAAGTAATTGTTACCGTAGGTCATTTTTGTAAGAGTACATTGTTATTACTTCTTTGTTTTAATTCCATTGTTGCTGTCTCAGCACAAATATATGACTACTGTTTATTGTACATAACAAACCGACATGAAATAACGATTTCTGAACTTTGGACTTTTATATTTAAAATGGCTTTGCACATGGTGACATTTTGTAAAACAAAGTACGAGTGTTCTATGGAATCTGTTCAGAACGGAACGCTAAAGTCAAAATAATAATTGTGCCAATCAGATTCGAATATCAAAGAACATCTTAAATAACCGATACACGTTCTAGATTATGTTTAATATGTAAAAATGGTTTTGTGAATGGGGACTCTTGTAAAACAAAGTAGGCATACCAGCGTGCTGTTGACCAGGCATTCTCAATTTGGCCGGAGCGAAACGCAAAAGCCAATAGAACAATTGTGCCTATCAGATTCGAACTGGTGGAGTTTAAGTGTTGTGTGGCTGCGTCACCACCCAAAGAGCAACAACATGAGTACAGTAGCAATATTGTTTGTTTGTTTGAATGATTGGGGTTTACGCCGTACTCAAGGTACTCACTCATATGACGGCGTGTCAGTCCAATGGGTGAAGAAAACCACCCCCTACACCACTGGCAACAAACAATGACGAGATGCAAGACAAGCACAGGACATAACAGGACCCCACAATATATTGGCTCCGTGTTACCCTTTAGCTCTGAGAGCACCAGGGCAACAGGTATCTTCCACAAACCGGCCGCCAGTAGCAATAACGGACCGGAATCCATGGTAAAAAAGCATGGCTGAACAAAATCCGTTTTTTTGAAGGGGAAGAAAATATAAAAATAATTTTAGTCTGTAGAGAGACTGTTAACCGCAGTTTCCAAAAATGCTGTCGTGGGTGTGTGGAAAGCGTTGATTACCTTGTTAGAAGCTTATTGGTACTTCAAATCTATGGTGGACTTTTCAAGCCATATATAGGGGAAAAAACTAACCAATTTCCTGTACATATCCATAACTAAATGTCAAAAAAAATAGTGCTACTAAATCACTTATTACACTGACAACGAATTATAATGAAGGATTTTAGTGAATATTTATTAAATAATAGTTAATGTTATGGAAAAACAAACAGTGTGGTGTGAAAAGTCCGCAGTACTTTTGATGTACCAATTTGACTCTAACAAGACTATAAACATACTCTCAGGACAGCATTTTTGGAAACTGCTGTGTACAGTCTCTCTACTCAGACTCATTTTAGATTTATGTTTTCTTCCTCTTTAAAATCAAAAAAATAATTTATAAAAAGATAACATTAAAAATACGGTACGATGTTTCATAATCTTACTATTAGCACACCACATTATAGAAGCCGCAATGCGATTTTTTTTCTGTTTTCATGGCGTAAGCCGAATAGATTTACCTCACTACAGCACCGTAGGCGTATTAATTTAACTCTCATCCGCTGTGACATTTATCCTAATTATACTCAGACTAATTGGACTAATTCCTTGCTAATTACCTTAATTAACGAGTCAATAACTTACATGTGCTCCATGCCGTAGCCCTTGGGATTCACCAGGGCTGAAATCAACACAATTAGTAAAGGCATGAGCCATCCAGCCAACACGTACATGTATCGTCTCTGCCAATTTGGGCTGTGACTTCCTGTACGTAACTGTGAAAAAAGAGATGATATAATTAAAGAGAAAGTCCAGCTATTATCGACCCTAACTTATTATTTTCAACGTATATTTTGATACACATTTATCCTTGTCGCATTCGGAACGGAGAAAGCCTAACCGTTAATTTGTTAGTTTAAAAACACGTAGTGTCGTTATTGTTCGAAGCGAAGGTATGTTTACGTCATAGTCGTGCGTGTCCACTCATGGATGTGTCAGCGGCTTTTGTTACACAAAACTGAAAGTACGCTTTCTTTTTCTTGAGACTACATCTACAGTGAAAAAAGAACAACAACAAACAGCAGCGTTGAGAGATATCACAATGGACACGTATCTGCTTATATCCTGCTGGTAATTTTCTTTAACGGTTGTCAAGGGAAAACATGTATGTCAAATTTATTTCAACGAGTTATTAAAATCATCCTCGGCGATGATTGCCGCGCATCCATGAGGAGACAGGCACAAAGATGACCTATCTTCACTGCGAACGATAACGTCACTTTCGATTTTTAAATAAACTAATTAACGGCTATGCGTTCTCGGTTGTAAATGCGTCAAATATCGGTTGAAAATAATAAGTTTGGATCAAAAATTGGTGGACCCCCCTTTAAACCAGCTTAGTAACTAAGTAAAAACAAGGAACATTTGAATGTATTTCTGTGCTGTTCAAGGTATAAACTTCTCACAATGCAACAAATTGATTATATCTTTAAAATATGCTGTTGGCGGAATGCGAGAAATTTTGTTATGAAATGGCTATTTGTGATTATTTGTACTTTGTTCTTGATACCTTGTGGACCATCTAACATATGATGTCAGAATGATTATTTTTATGGATCTAGATTTATCCAACTTTTTAATTCAAAATCATTAGATTCAGTTAATTTAGTTAATGTTTGCATGCTGTCCCGTTTTGGCGCTAAAAAGAATTATGAGATTTTGTTATGATAAATTGCCTAAATAATAAGACATATATACCTTTAAGAACAAATGTATCCCATATACCATCATCCAGCAATGTAAACACAAGAAGAAATAGTGAAGAACTCCGGCTGCCACACGGCACATGGACTGGAGAAAAAAACAAAATTCATAAAACAATAAGGTCCAGTTGAAATTTCATTACAACAAACGTGTTTAATAGTAATTCATTGTTGTTTAATTTTACACATATAATATAACGAACGAACGCGTAAAATACTGCAAAACGTTCGATTGAATTTAAAATTACATGTATTTGAATTTTATCAACGACAGAAAAATATGGAGGGGCTATTACTTTTCTTAACAACTCAGATTACTCGTGCCCTCTGGCTAAGGGCAACATGTTCTGCGTGTAGTCGTGCTGTATTTACTTAGCACTGGAAGAATATTATCTTGTTGTTATTCAAACAGGGCAAAACACTTCACATTCTATGGTTGTGTTGAGTGTTGCTATTTACTGTTTGAGTACACCGCCGTCATATAGAATACCTTTGAGTACGGTGTTAAACTCCAATCAACAAAAACAACTAATTATTTTGAGATAACACTTCTCAGCTAACATAGGTGCATGTACTATAGTACAGGCTAGGTTATTCCCACTGATGACATTCAAAAGTTAGTTTAACGTTGCTTCTTCAATAAAAGATACAAGCGGCTGAATGGTGATTCAATATTTCGGCTTATTTTAAAACTGTTGTATGTAACTGTCCAAATATGTCTTCACAGTGGCTTTAAAATAAACTGAAATATTGAATCACTATACATGCATGTATTCATATGTGTCCTTTATTGGGCTCATCACTCCACATAGTACAGAGCATTCTTCTTCCAAACCGCATATCTCCGGTAACTTCCGTCCCCTTTGATTTGGGCTTTTGTGTATTGAATGGCCATTTTTAAGGCCATTGCGTCATATTTGGCGATAAGGGAATACGTGCATCTCATGGAGATAAACGTATCCGATATTACATCAGTTGCATGCCACACCAATAAAATAGACCAGGTAACAGAGCAGGTAATAGAGCAGGTAACAACAGAGAAAATAGGGAAAGAAAATATAACTATTTATCATAACATTTGGTCGAATGGACCATTTACAACTGGAGAATCAAGTCACGTGAAGAGTTAAAATGGTGTCATAGGTCGATTGATCAGGTCAAGGGTCAGCTTCTTCGCTTTGGGGGTTCACTAACTCATTCAAAATACCTAGTTATGACATACAAGGTCCAGAACCACAGTGAATCAATTTGACCGCTTTATATAAATGGTTCGCTTCTAATGCATCTCTCAGTCAAAACTAACCAAGAAACTATCATCCCAAAATGATCAATATTGCTAATATTCAATTTTCCCAGGGTAAAGCGCAATCGAAAAATCTAAGGATTCCATACTCACATCGTCTGGATAGGAATTCTCGATACCAAGATAGCATGTTTGTGCGAGAATGAGAGACACTACTATGTTAGACACAATAAACATACTGTCAGTCCGCAATCTGAAAAGTTAAACCAGTATAATATTCTTTCAGACAACAGGCACCAAAATGATTTGAAATGAGATAGACTCATTAAGATTTGATAGTTTAAAAAAAGAGCACCTAAATATTGAAATATATAAATATTTTTATCGACGTGATATAGTTTGTCTGTTTGTTTGTTTAATTTGATTGGTGTTTTACGCCATACTCAAGTGTATTTCACTTATATGACGGCGCTGTACTTCAGAATTAAGAGTCACATGTTCACAACCAAAATATGAATTGTTTTGCTGTGTTAGAAAGGTATTGTTCCTCAAATGCTAACCAAAGAGAGTCAAGAGACTTGACAGAAAATTGCAGTTCGGATTTTCCTTGCCCTTGTTTTATGTTTTTAGCTTGCATGTCTCCAACGGAATCGATTTTTTTTGTGCAAACACCAAATAGGGCTAGCCTGGCTATGTTTATTATACATTCATGTGATATTGTATATGATACTAAAGACTTGATTTCATGTATTTTAAACTAAGCGCAGTCTGGTGACCCGGGGTCATCCGTCCGTTTTGACACCAGATGGCGTAACTACACTGGGGGCAGTTCTTCTGCGCATATGCGAACAGGTGGATTTTTTACAAGCCAAAGAATAGTGCATGGCCGTTTCCCTTAAAGTCGCTCTCCAAAGACGAACAAGTTTTAAAAAATAAATGCATACTGTGGATTGTCGAATATGATACTTACGGTAGGAAGAAGATGAGAAACAGAGTTAACATCACACCCATAATAGATAATCCACAGCCAACCATAGTTATCCTCATCATGGCATCTTCAGCAGCCGGGTCAAACTAGAAAACAAAATAGTCAATCAAATATCTACCCTTATTTAGTCTGGGTCAAACTGGAAAACAAAATAGTCAATCAAATATCTACCCTTATCTAGTCTGGGTCAAACTAGAAAAGAAAATAGTCAATCAAATATCTACCCTTATCTAGTCTGGGTCAAACTGGAAAACAAAATAGTCGATCAAATATCTATTCGTATCTCTTCTTTATTTTTGTTTATTTTATTGGGGTTTCACGCCGTAGGTCTACTGAAGTGTCGTCACTCGTATATAACGTGGTGCCCTCCCCCCGAAAAAAAATGTTTGTGATGATTCAACCATGGTTATGTAACAATGGTTATGTAATGATAAGAAACAGTTATAACATTATGGTGAGTTTAAATGGTGCATTTTGCTCTATTCCTAACAGATAAACGTAGGATCTAAAAAATAAAGGACATGCGCGGTTTAAACCCATCTATCGCAGATTGGTGACGTCATCCAAGTGATATACGTCATGCGCATGTCTGACGAACTTTAATGAACTGCCGATACACACCAAAGTGATATTAGGCCAGTTCATCTGGTATTTAACAGACGTCACTATTCGAGAGAGCAGACGACAGTCTACTGAAACAGATTCACTTAATAGTAGTTTGAAGAAATACCGCAAAGTAGACTTAACTATGAGGATATGGAGACCTACATATACACAGAATCAATAAATAAAAATATGTTTAATTGAATATTTTCGTACTATCATATTATTTATTCTCCTGAGGGGTGCCGTATAAGCCTTCAAGGGAGACATCGGGATAAAACAACTTATCCAACAATAATACAAAAATAACTGGGCAATACAAAAAGATGGAATATTAACATAGCATTTAAAACTTGCTGCCATAGTGGCAATTGAATAATTCAGAAAAGAATAATCATTTTGCCTGTTCGTTTGTTTCAATGGGGTTTTACGTCGAACGTAAGGTTATTTCAATTATTTGAAGGCGTGCCAGTCAAAGGGTGAAGGAAAGCACCCTTGACGCCACTGGCAACAAACAATGACAAGATAAAGGCCATCATTGGACACAAAACATGGTGCAATAAGACAAAGTGTGAAAACTTAGAGTTTGCACAATAAATAAATCAGGTCAATTTTTAACAAACAAACAATTTTGAACAAAATGTATTAGAAAACTTGGGACCATCTTTTAGGGAAAAAGTGAGTCGCGAAGCTTTTTACCTCCCCTTGTCACGCTTCTGGCTGTAGTTATCGGCAAGACAAAGTTCGAAGGTTAGCCATCATGTCAAATTCGTCTTGCCAGAGGGAAAGACGATGTGAAAGTTTTGAAACTTTTATTTAGAGACATCAGGCAGAAATTTAATATCCCCACTCTAACATACTGTCAGGAATAAGCATAATTAGAGCCATTGCTCGAAAAGAAGGATGTTATTCTGCTGTTTTATCATGATATTCCGTCAGAGGTGATACGCTGTTTGACAAGGGGAGCATGTATTTGATTGGTCTATTTCTTTTCGATGTTTTACTTTGATCCATGCCTGAAAGAGGAGAGACAGTAGGCGTAGCAAGGGTGGTTACAAAGATTGCGGTGATGTCAGTCTTGCCCATGGAAGATGGTAAATTTTAGTAAATTCTCTTTTGATCAGACTAACCAATACACTGGTAGAATGAATAAATATTCTACCCAAAACTATATGTTCGTATTGTACTAAACACAAGTTTATCTGACGATGTGTGAATAACAAACAAAGTAAAATGACGTCAATTAACCAATAACACGCATGGCCAACTCGCAAAAGTGATCTTGTACGTGTAGAGGTTCGTAAACTCAATTTAAAAACACCTGTGGTACAAAATCACGTAAGTATTCTATATTTAATAAATGTTAATTGCCTACACTGGGAAAAATTCTCGGTTAGAGAAAATTGAAATCCGATCGACAATAACGGCAAGTAACATTTATTGTAATGTCCTATAATTGGATTATAGAAAATCTATATTGGATTATAAAATTCTAAGAGATAGTTTATAAGGACTTTGAAACTGCTGATGGCACAGGCGTAAACATCGAACCATTGTGTTATAGCACAAAATAGAAGGGATTGTACATAAAAAAAGTTCACTTTTGGTAACATTGGGTACATCATCTACACATGAAACAAAATAATTGAATTATCCCATATATGAAAGGGTCAATCTTACCGTGACGTTCCCAAGATGCATTAAAAATCCGTAGTACGGCATGACTGGTTTCCGATAGAGGACCTCTGGAGAAAAAAAAATGAAAAATTGTTTATGAAATGAACTTCGACACTTCGATCCACAGAGCACTGTCGGTATTCTCGTCAGAATCGTTAAATCTTCAAAAAAAATTTTACTCGAAGCAAATAATTTTTATTCAAAATATGAAAAGACAATGGCTGCCTCACGCAATCAAGAATTTAATGGGAAATTGCCGTGAAAATAACTGACATGTGACTTCCTTAATACGATTTATGATTTATAAATTAATTAAATTTAATGTTATAATTATATTCTTTTTTTATTTGCTTGATGTTTTTAGCTCTACTTAACATTATTTCACTTATATGACCGTGGTACCAGTATCTGTGGTAGAGGAAACCTAACAAAGCCCTGAGTAAAAAAAAACATTCCCACAAAAGGATGGCAGAATGGAACTCACGAACTGCGTTGGTGAGAGGGACATCGGGTCTAGAATGTTCCCCTCAACCTATGTAGCCACAGTAGCGGCGACATGAAACGAAATAATATCCAAGAAACAGAAATCAAATTAAATTTAGAAAGAAAAGAACGACTGAAATCAAATGGCTGGTTTAAGGAAACACTTACCTGTACAGTCAATAGAAGTATAGATGTTGGAGCCTTGACTGGGCACGGCAGAACAGTGATGTGACATGTTATTGTCGTCTATACTAACTGAAGGGCGGGGTCGTATTGTGAAATATCACTACCGATTTCCTATCACTGACGAACGTTGTAGGGTTATTTATTACAGTATCAAAATAATTATTCGCTTCATTAGCGATCAATCCGTTATAATTGTCTGGCATTGTATTAATCCGGTAATCTTATATTTAATGTTGTTGCCACTCTGACAGTCCGGATCAGTCGATGGTGCCCACAAATGTATTAAAGAAGGGTCTTTGAAAAGCCCTAATCACAATGTTGTTGATCCTAAGAGTAACGTTTTATAATGCACCGAAATAATTAATCAAATTATTTACCTATATATAATTTCTTTTAAACTATATTATTAGTAAGTATGCACCTTTGAGGATTATAATGAGTTATGAGTACACATATTCTTCCTGGCATAATCTAATAACCGGCTTCTGGAATATCTCATTGGCACAGTATCGGTAATTAAGTATAGCTATCTGTAATTAATTTAAGATATCTCTAATGCAATTAATTAATTATTAACTGCTGTCACTTACATATATCTGTTTTTTTATTACACTTAATTATATAAATACATGGATTTGTACCAAATTGACATAATGATTAAATTAAACCTTTCACCATATGTATTAATCCCGCTAAATTAAGCCTTCCGTATACATTATTCCCGCCATTATATTCCACGTCATTGTCAATTTTACATATTGTATTTTCAATTTTTATTAGTGAATAAAAAAACTTCAAATTTCACCATTAATCCGATTAACCTATTAAACATTTCCTTGCAATTGTGTGCATCAGCAACAGATATAAATGAAAAATGTAAAAGGCAATTGTTCGGGCTCAATTCAATTCTCAATTATTTTATTCACCCTGACCAGTATACCTGGTATGAGGGGTAACACATTTACAATTTATTCACATAGCAGGCAACAGTTTTTAACAAAAGATAATAATATATAACAAGTCATTTGCTATTTATAGCACAATAATTTGATTTTAAAGCATGTTTGATAAATATTGCTAAATTAAGAAAAATGTGTTGAGACGGGTTATTGAACAAATTATACATTTTCAAGACATTCGGAAAATAATAAAAATATCTTGGAATACATTTCTTTCGCAGATGATCCAAACGGCTACAGACAAAAAGAATATGAAATTCATCCCTAATATAACCTTCATTACATAGTGCACAAAAAGATTTTCACGTGACATACCACACCACCTTCCCGTCTCCACTCGTAACCTGTGGCTGGAGGTTCTAAATACTAACATAGTCTTCTGGTTATCCAGAAAAAGAGTTTGATGTTATTGTGTTACCACACTTCTAAATGTCGTTCAAATCGTACAAAAATTGATATGTTTGAACAGTAACTTATTAACATCACCTGGGATTAATCGACACCTGAACGCTATCATTTTAACATAAACATCTACGTACAGTGGGGTTCTACCCAGCTCACCATATACAACTATTGAAGGTGTATTCTTCCGTATCTTTAGGACTTTCCCAGAAAAAGCCAAAGGAAATTTCTATAGAGTAAGCAGCCTCTCGTACCACCAAATTTCACATCCATACAAAATAATTGGTTCCATAATGACATCGAATAACTGAAAAACGCAATCAATTGGCAGATTCAGCCGATTTGCTTTCTGTAAAACTAAAAACATTGCCTTTATACCCTGTGATAATAAATGTTTCTGTGTCTGAATAAATCGTCCAATTTTTGTAAATAATATCCCTAAACAATGTACCTGTTTACAATTTCAATTTCTTGTCCATGTAATACAAATTTCGATTGTGGTTTCCGTCCCTTCCCAAAAACAATCATTTTAGTTTTAGACATATTGATAGCCAGTTTCCAAGTCTTACAGTATTCCGAAAAAAAAATTCATTATTTAGCTGAATCTGCCAATAGAACGGTATCATCTGCATATAATAATAAGATTAATTTAAGATAAATTGTTGCATTATCTGCAGAAATTTCTATCCCATTACATGATTGTTCTAAATACTCTTCTAAGTCATTTAGGTATAAGGCAAATAAAAATGGTGATGAGTATCTCCTTGTTTTAAGCCTACATCAATTCTGTGTTCAAGCCATGCTCACACGATATACAACATTTTACCTCTTTATATAAATTAACAATAACCCTCAGTAATTTCCCATTTAAACCATTATATATCATTTTTCTACAGAGAGCAAAACGCCAAACTGAATCAAATGCACGACGAAAATCCACTAATAAACCATACAACCTATTATTAAAGTACTCAAAAATATGAAACAAGGATTGTAATACGAAAATGATATCTAGTGTGGAATATCCACTTCTGAATCCTGACTGGCTTTGTTTAACAAGATGGTTACTTTCTGCAAAGGAATTTAGTCTACTATTAATTATACTGGTGACCAATTTACCTAAGCAGCTGACAAGAGTTATCCCCCTGTAATTGCTAGGATCCGATTTATCTCCCTTGCGTTTGTATATTGACTTAATGACATCCACAACCCAGTCTGACGAAATTATTCCAGAATTATGTACAATATTAAATAATATCAAATAAATTGGCATCATTATATTTGCAGTACCGGTAGTATTAATGTGTTCATTCAAAATCCCATCTTGACCAGCTGATTAACGTGTTTTCAATTTACTCACAGCATTGTGTATTTCGTTTTCTGTTATTGGAACATCCAGTTCATCATTAGCAATATCATAGGTATTGAACGCATTAAGATCACCAGAAATATTAGTAGTATACTCGGGGTAGCTTGCCGAGTATTCGTGGGGTGCGTGGGGTGCGTGGGGTGCAGACTTCCGGTGGCGTTGCGCATGCGCATGGACCTTAGACTTCCGGTGCCGTTGCTATGGGCGTTGCGCATGCGG
>JAUELC010171358.1:0-11071 GCA_031471745.1 Cryptochiton stelleri | reverse complement strand
AAAGACGAGAAAAGGAGGGTAAGAGAAAGAGATAAGAGCGAGAGAAAATAGCTTGCGAAGGGCAACAGTCAATACTCACTACAGTTTCTGTTCAGTTGATTGATTGATTGATTGATTGATTGATTGATTGATTGGTATATTATTAACGCCGTGCTCAAGTGTATTAGTGTTTTGTATTTGAAGTCTTTTGTATAAATGATCTGTTTCAAAGATTATATTCCTCTATACACAGCTGACTGCGTGCATATACTTCAAAATATACTGCCTTAAACCAGACGGCGTTTCTGTTCAAAACACAACTGAAACACCTGTCCAGTCCTCCTTCATAAGAACAGATATCAACAATTACAAGCATGTCAAATAATCATTCGAATCTAAAGAACGTCGTCGTGCATGGCTTATGATGAACATTTTTCTACATTCTTACATAATTATATAAAGTATGCCTTAGTGATTTTAGACCAGCGATTATAGCCGTAGAGCAACGGCAGTGCAGTATTTGTAAAATTAATGGTAGAACAATTGCCAATACTGGTACAGGGATGTCGCCTAATTAAAACCCAACGAATATCATTATCTATATCACCTATTTTGTGAGTGTGGAGTTAATAAAAAAAATATATGTAATCAATCCCGTAGGTGGATAACAAGCACTGCTGGCATACAGCTCAACATTAAGAGAGAAAACGTTGGATTCATCTATAGAACTAATATAGTTCTAAACTACATAGTAATAGCTATCAAATAAGACACTTATAAAAACAACACGTGCCAACATTCATGAACAGTATACTGTAAAATATTA
The DNA here is from genome assembly GCA_031471745.1 of Cryptochiton stelleri. Lineage (NCBI taxonomy): Eukaryota > Metazoa > Mollusca > Polyplacophora > Chitonida > Mopaliidae > Cryptochiton > Cryptochiton stelleri. The sequence goes on along the minus strand of JAUELC010171358.1, from coordinate 10,266 downwards.
GTAGATATAATTTCTCTATTAACGGTGAACGAGAACGCTTTCTGAAATTGTGATTTTCATGCCATTTGCTTTTTTTGTGGATGATACTCCAAACCAGGGACAGTTTACTGATGCGAGATTTCCACAAACAGATGGCTAGCATACATGTACTAAACATCAGTGGGTGGAGATATTAGTGTTGCATTGGTGGGGGGTAGCCTGGGATACAAACTTTAGGTATATAACTGTTGATAGTCTATATATGAAAACAAAATGCGTTTATATGAGATAAGAACTGACTCATGTGTCATGCCACGCTGTTGACAAACTGTATGTATTTATGTAACAGATGTAAACAGAAAAGAAATAAAAATATGAATAATAAAAAACGATCGATTTTGTAATGTGTATTGTTTGACACGGGAAATAAAGCACATAATAAAACATATATATACAATTTGATATCTAGGAACAGAGCTTGCTAGGTCGCGCTTGTTCGCCGATCAGTGTTTTCCTTCCTGAAACAAAAAAAATGTTTTGGTTATAAGTAAATAACACTGTTCAAACTCAGCATGCTTACTACCCAGTATAATTCTCATCAAGCTTTTTAGAGTCGTTTAGGGAGAAATACGTGAATTTACACAGCACGTTTGGTTATATATCTGCTTGGTGGTTTACGCGTGCTACATATTATTTCTCACAGTAAACCCCCGTTAATTTCACTCCAGAATCGTTGTTTATTGTATCGTAATACACTAGTGATATTATCGCATCAAATCGAAGGTCAGACGGACTACTTTTATGCACAATAACCATGTATTAATCGGACCGAGGGTTATGACCTCATTATCTCAACTTGTATGGGATAACTTTTCCAGGACTGTAAAGTCACATGACAACATTAACCATATATGGTATGATGCTTGACATTCGTCTGCTTGTTTCATTTTGCCAGAATAAGAGCTTATATGGATGCAGACTGTCGTAACAACAGCCACTGGCAAAACTAAAACAGTGCACACTGATGATAAAATTCAGAATGCAGCCATCGCAGTCGGTGTCGAATTCCGTAATTGCCTAAGGAGTTACATCATGCAGGTTATAATAGCAATGGCTATAATACAAATGTACGTCAAGTTGTGTTTGTTTTTGTTGCTGTGTCAAACATTGTTTTCCACATACTGTTCCCCAAATTTGATGATGTAAATACCACACACAATAACTAACCTGTTAAATTCGTTTAACAAATTTTATTTAAAATAAGGCCAAAATGGAAGCGAAAGTTCTCCTGTAATGTGGCCTGTAAACCCGGGTTCACTGTGTACATGTTGTTGGGTAGTCTAAGTCCGGCCTTGATAGTTAGACGCATCTGCACCAGGTCTTGTAACAGTCGGATATATTCATCAACACTTAATTCCTTATCCGTATATTGATAAGACTCTGTGCGCAGTCTTCTTCTGAAAGTTATAAGGGTGTCCGTTTCTGAAGCATTTGTTGACCTTATGATAAAATTTACTTGATTCTCTTATTATTAAAGTCAAACATTTCACATTTGAGAAGTGATCTATTCATGCAAGTAATGAATCCAAAAGTGTAAAAAAAATCACTCTTACTAAAATAGATTGTTTGTTTCTTTGATTGGGGTTTTACGCCGTACTTAAGGTTACTTCACTTATATGACGGTGTGCCAGCCCAATAAGTGAAGAAAACCACCCTCGACGCCTTGGCAACAAACAATGACAAGATACAAGACAACCACAGGACATAACAGGACGCCACAACAGCTTCTTGTTGTCCCTTCGCTCACGAGGGCACCAGAGCAATACGACGCTCCTCCCAACCGCCCGCACTAAAATAGATTTGTCGAATTTACTTCGATTGTTAGAAATTGCTTCCTGGAATCGGACACAAAGCCTTTATCAAATTGACAACGATAACAATATGGGTTTGGACGTATGGCTGTAATTCCAATGTCTTTTATCGGTAAATTAAACATAATCTGCCTAAACCCGGATATTGGGATAACCAGTTCAAGTGAAAATATAACGGCGCGATAGCAACGTGCGTGAACAATTCATTATCTCTTTTACATTGGTGTGTTCCGTCTTAAGCAATATTTGTACAATTTTAGATATAAAAATGAACCACAAAGTATGAATTTAGTTGCATACGTTCTATAATAAACAGTTCTATCATCTCATTCCGAAGCCTTACAAAATATCCCTTTGTGCAATTCTGATTTTTTTTTAAAAAATAAACACGGATTAAGGAAAACAGAAAACCGAGATATGTAAGTCCGGGCGGAGGCTCATGTGTAAATTGCAGGGGGGAGGGGGCTCTTCTCTGTATCACATATGTAGTAGCGAATGTCTTTAATTTTGGTTGTCACATTAATGAGGAGAATAACATGTGAAGATTTACTTTTGTGGGGTTCCAGCAACGGTTCATGAACATAGGCTAATAACAAATCTTTTCGTTTTGTGTTAAAACCAACCAATGGAGCATAAAAACGGCTATTTCTCGTGCATGCAGCGTCTGTTTTTCTCCTGCCATCCATAAATCATAAACTAAACACTTTGAAATTGGTTGATAAAGAACATAATAGATAGGGCTTTCGAAGATGTTTGATTATTGTGTTACGCCATACTCAAAAGTATTCCACTTATATGATGGTAGTGTATCCCAACAGTAGACATCGACACTAACGCAACCATACAAATGTAAAGTGTTATGCTATGTTGGAAAATTAATTTTCCACCATGCTACTTTTGTGTCTTGAGCCAGAGGGCTAGCTTTCGAAGGTTAATTGATTGATTGATTGGTTTTTAACGCGGTACTCCAGGGTATTTCACTTATATGACGGCGGTGTACAAAACTAGGTAATTTTAAGATTCCTGCCACCACCATGCATCCGTGACAAATCTCTCAGATCTCCAGGAATGTGATAACAAAACAACACTATGATATCAGGCATTTTGGATCTAATGTTGCTTCTGTTGTTTGATAACTGTATAAGATGAAGATAGTAACCAGTCAGCGTTTCTGACAGAGGTAATTTAAGATTTCCATCACAACAATAATTGAAAAATCTGCTGCAGAAGTTAGGAAAGGCGATGTCAAAAAATCTTGACAACTGCCTCCTCTGTTTTTGTCGTCACTTTCCTTCCACTTTCCTCTTACCAGCTTGATGTGACCAAGTAACGGATATATTATATAAACATTATGTTATATTATGTAAAGTTAAACATAAAGTCAATTCGCAATCATCAGCTAGACTTATTAAAGCGACAATCATAACAGTACACACACATGTAATTAAACCGTAAATGTCCAGTTACCAGTTCTCTCCCAAATAACTATACATTTAATAGCATTGCTCCATCAAATTATCGATTTGGAAAATATATTTCTTTAGGCGCGATGGCACTTTTTAAAAATCGGAAAATAACTTTCTTTATATTGGATAGCACTTTTTGTTAATTCAAAAAAAAAATATTTTAAGCTTGATACACTTTTAAAAAAACTTGGAAACGGTCATCATTTAGAGGCTATATAGTACGGCATGCGAATTTTTATAATAATTTTTAGAGATGCTACAGTTTTTTACGTACAATGCAAATATTTGAAGCAAACACAAGTGATAAAATCTTTCTATGTTCAACAAAGCGTCTTCCGTGGGCTCTATTAGGTTTTGCATTTCCCTATACAACTAATATCTACAAATATTTAAACGACAATATTATATCAGACAACAACGTCAATATGTGAGGTATTTTATGATTGTTATTGTTTTGTAAGGATTGTTATATCAAGTTGGAGAATACTTCCCTATTACCTGGTACACATATTTAACCGTTTATTGTGCAGGTATTGCAAATCTCGCGTGGGTGGCCGGTGTTATTTTTGCGATTTATATCACATGTTGGGAAATATGTTCAAAGATAAGGCTGACCGGGGACTGGGGACTTCTGGTGTTCAGAAATACCAGAAATATTTACGTCAACTTTATTTAAAGGAGTATGTTGATTAGTTTTGTTTATCAGATTGAATACGTTGATTCCGCTATAAAGATGCGTGGCTTCTGTTTAATAGAATGACCATGGTCAATTGTTTGGTCTATTGTCATATGTTCGTCACTATGAGACACGATTACAAAGGACAATGATGCTAACTTTTTATAAGTCATAAAACGAACGCTTGTAGTATTTTGCACGTACACTTTTTCCATTATTTTCATAGATTAATAAAGAAATTTAACTTTACAGTTCATGGGCAATAATTTAAAAAAGATCCAGTATACATTTGTGGGAAGCAAATATGGCAGCCACTAGCCTATTTTGTCTAAAGGTTACCATGTCAACGCAGTAGCACAATAATTGATAACATTAATTATTAAAAAAATAAAACTGGGTTTAAATAAATTAATTTACACTTTCTTCACTTTTCGGTTTATAACATGACAGGTATTACCTCTACAGCCGGCAAAGAGGACCAATTTTGGCTGTTTGGCTGGGCTCCTTAAATATGAAAGTTCCTTCTGTTTGACATCGATATAAGCCTGCAATACAAAATACTGAATGAACTCCAAGCCTTAAACTAGGTTCACATGTGTTGTGAATGGTCTTGTTAATGACACCTTTTAGAGCGGTAGAAGAAGAAGTGAATGAACTCAATTAATCCCTAAACTATATCTATAACCGAAACAATACCCGCCATTTCTAATCGAAACCTATGAAGAGTGTGTATTGAAACTTTCGACACGTTTGATTGTGTGGTGATTTGATATGAGGATTTTTACGTCTCAGTGCTGTAAAGCGCCAGAGTAAACGATGTTTGTGTTGCTCAGTCTTTCTATTGATGCCTTGGAGCAAACCTCAGTACTTATTTAGGCATTAGTATTTAAGCTAGTCGTGATATTAGCCAATCCAGTCGGAGTATACGGACACCGGACCATGCACGATGAGTGCTAAAAGGAAATAATGTTTACATCTTTGGTTGGTGTTTTACGCCGTATTTGATGTCACTGATATGACTGCGTATCAACCTAATAAGTGAAGGGAAGCACCTTCACACGGCACTGGCATTAAACAAAGACACAAGACAATCACAGGACCCATAACATAGTGCAGTAAGACAGAGTGTGGAAATAACAGAGCAAAGCACCACAAATAGATCGGGTTCTTGTAGTCCCTTGGGTCAGAGAATACCAGGACACAGGAAGCTACTACCAACAGTTTAAAAGGAAAGACACCGCGCATGTATTGGTGTATGACTCGGCTAGAGATCGATGCTTCAATTACCGATTTGCCTGTAAGGAAATTCCTAACCGTTATGCCATACACTATAGACATTTTGATCGACCATATCGACAAAACTTCTTGAATTTCCTTTCATTGGCTCCTTTCAAATCCATTTGTTTCGTTCACAAAGAAAGGTATTGAACATACAGTCCCTTAATACTAAATCTATGTCTATAAACTGGACTTTTCCCGTCAGTCTACATGGAAACAATATGGCAAATGGGTTAGTAATTAGCTTTTGCAAGTTCGAACTCGCAGATAGACCGTATTGCTGTTATTTTGTTACACACGTTTACATTTCCTGCCATATTTTAAAAATAAATGTATTCCGTGTTAAAAATATAAACTCGAATCTTTGTCATGTTTCTGTTGGAATACTTTTTGATATATAGAAGAAGAGTGTTGCTGTTGTTGCCCCTTTGCTCAAGGAGAACCAGGAACCTCCGGAGACACAAATTTAAAATTATCATGAACTGAAATCTGTGAAATACGCTATAAACAGAGTTAGCAGGAATTGTTGGAGCTTCCAAAGTGAATCAGTAAAGTGCTATATCTTAGCAAGGCAATGTAGGCCCAGCACTTACAAAACAAATATCGCTTTTGAGAGAAACCGTACCTTCTTAATCATAGTTCATACGTGGAATTAATTGAACTGGGACCCTAAATCCCAAACCTATGTCGATGACTAAACTTTATTACTCCGCCTGGATCGACTTTTGATGACAGTGTTTGTTAGAACACGTTTGATTTTAGCTGCAAAGCAATTATTGGTGGGTTATCTGTAGTATTCAGATGTGGAGATAGGGATACCTTTGGGACCGTGTGTAAAATGGTGACCCTAACAACATAATCAATTTGTCCTGTGCAATTTATGGTATTATTAACGGCTGTTCTATATTGAAACACACAGATGTATCACTTGATCTTGGTATTTGATAAAAAACATTAAACACAATACATGGTAAATCATTTCTAGTGGTTGGCTTAATTATATGTCCATCTGAAATTGATATAAACCTTTGCCTCGTCTTCGTGGCAGCATATGTGTTTAATTTAAGGAACAATGCGGATGGTTTTTTATGTAGAATAAGTGCTAAGCGATAACATCTGTAATATTATGAATGCACAATTTCTGGGTTTATGTTACGAAAGGAAGTCAGTACATCTTATTGTGACGGAACGGCTATGTTTGTAATAAAGATTTACCTTGGTTAACAAATTTCCCCGGATCAGTTAACAGCACTGTATTTAAAAGGCGAAGACCAAGGAGACTGCGGCCTTACCATAATGACATATTTTCTTAAATATGTAATATTACTTTTCACAGCCAAAGTTCACATTGAATTAAGTAATTGGACTATCTTCCTTTCTCCCAAACCCATGTCGATAAACTAAAGCCCAGTCAGTCTGAAACGATTCTTAATAACAGTGTGCATCAGGCTAGTTCGATTTTTAGAAATAAATTAATTAATGGAGATTTCATTACAGAATTCATTGCTGGAGATTTTATCATCGGTTGATCTATTGTGATTGATATTTGTCATAAACATAACAAGAATAAAAAGTTATTTTATCGATCTTATATCGTTAAATAATATAGACCTACCAAAAGGAAGTATGGTAAACCAACCGTGAAAAAAAATAAATACTATTATGAACTAAATTCACGGAGTAAACAACATTGTATGGTCGTGTCAAATCAAACCAGTAAAGGGTTGTGTCATAGCAAAGCCCTCTAAAGCTTACCAAACAAAAATGTCGATTTAAGAGAAACCGCTCCGTGTTAACCATAGTTCAAAGGAGAAGTAAGTGAACCGGGACTCTTAATCCCAAACCTATGTCGATGACTAGACTTTATCATTCTGTCTGGATGGAAACCTAATAAGAGTCTCTGTTCTAACTGTGGACACATTCGATTTTAGCTGCGAAGGAATTAATGTTTCATATTCAGATATGGAGATATCGATACCTCTGAGACTGTGTTTAACACGGTGACCCTAGCAACATAATTAATTTGTCCTATACAAAATGAGATTTTATCAACGGCTGTTCTATTTGTTAAAAAGGGAGCTATTTGTATTTTATTTTTTTTATAAATGAAGATGTCGATCTGGGTATTTGTTAAACGCAATACCTGGTGATTCATTTTTAGTTGTTTGTCTGAAATCTGAATATACTGAAATTTATTCAATATGTTTCATGGCAGCATATAAAGTTACAGTGTTGAATTTTGGTGGGCGTTTTTTAAGAATAAATGTTAAAAGATAAGATATGAATTAATACAAACGCACAAGCGTGTGTTTTTAATAATGATATCACACGTTCTGGGTTTACGTTGCTAAAGGTGGTTAATTCATTTGAATGTGTCGGAAAGGCCATGTTTGTATAAAATGTTTGTGTTAGTAACGGTTCGCTCAGTTCAGGACTGTATTTGAAAGAGTGACCTGTAACCTTACCCTATTCACATATTTTCATGAATATTATATTCGAGATGGTTTTTCGCAACCAGAGTTTATATCAATATAGTTATCTTTAAAAGGCTTCATTTATCCCAAACCTATAGGTCAATCAAACACAAACCTGTCAGTGTTAAACGGAACCTAATAACAGTTCGATATTCAGGTGTGGAATTATTTATGGGCGCTTCTGTTTGGGAATTGATATGGGTGTAGATGCATCATAACTGTTCTTATCCGCTGCCCGACAACATCTGCTCCGAAAGACGACAATTGTTTCGGGACAATTCCTATACGGCGACATTTTCTCCGCCGATAATTGCTCCGACGACAATTGCTCCGGCGACAATTGCTCCGGCTACAATTTGTCCGACGGCAATTGTTGCCTGGGATGGTACCCAATACAGCAGGGGCAATTGTCACCGGAGTAATTGTCGTCGGAGCAATTGTCGCCGGAACAGTTGTCGCTGGAGCAATTTTAGTTGGAACAATTATCGCTGGAGCAATTTTCGTCGGAGTAATTGTCGTCGGAGCAATTATGGTTGGAATAATTATATAAAGATAACACTATTTTAATTTTAAAAAATGTATGTCTCCCCCTTATCCCCTACCATAACAGCTCAACGTATACGAAAATACCATAAGATACTATAGTGAAATAAGTTCTAAATGGAAAATTGAGTATTACTTCATCATACTGATGTAGTATGATATTGACCTTGATAAATAAAAGTTGACCGTATAACACATACTTGTTGCCTCAGACAGACAACTGTGACACACCGTTGGGTCGTGGGAAACAACATACTTGAGTTTGAATTCATTCAAACCAACGGTTGGAAAGTTAAAACCCGGACAAGATTTTACGCAATTTGATACCTCCGCAACCTTGACATGTAACCTCCACACGACCTGGAGTCATGTTCATGTCACACCGTTGGGGCATAGGCAACAATACACTAACGTTTGAATTCATTTCAACCAAGGGTTGAAAAGTTCTAACCCGGACAAGGTTTTATACGATTTATTGACATTGACTTTTAACCCACAAGATCTTGAATCACGATTGCCACACACCGTTGGGGCATGGGCATCAACATACAAAAGTTTGAATTTATTCCGACAGAGTGTTGCAAAGTTATAGTACGGGTAAGATTTTTGTGACAGAGGGACGGACAGACAGACGGACAGACAGACAAACCATCATGACACACCGTTGGGTCGTGGGCAACAACATACTAAAGTTTAAATTCATTCCAACTAGTGGCTAGAAAGTTATAGCCCAGACAATGTTTTATACTGAAATTTGAATTAATTCCAACAAAAGGTTGCTAATTTATAGCCCGGACATGATATTTTGACAGACGGACAACTGTGCAAAAAAAAAAATATGTCCCCTACCCTATCGAAGGAAGACATAATAACTTCGTATTTTTATCTTTTTAGATAAAGTTTGTTTCCGATCTGAACATTCACTCTTGTTAATGTCTGCAAGAAAGCGTTTCCTGTCAGCTAATGATAAAGTCGTCGGGCTTTCCTAGAAGCCGCTCCTCTCAAATCCATAATTACAGTCTTGGAGTGTTATGTCTACTAATACATGTAGCACGATCATGTGTTTAAGTCAGCTACAGCATACTGTGCCATAAAATACAGCACTGGTTTCACGTCATTTAGTTCATGGGTATGTATCAGTATATATCCTATATGCACAAACCAAGAGTTGTAGGGGATTCAGCCGAGTAAATAATATAGGAGAGATGCCAACATTACAGCTTTGTTTTAGATTAAAGTCGTGTTCTTTATATTAGCGCGATTTAATTAGTCTCTTATCAAGCTTACAGAATCGATTGATATACACCCAACAACAGCTATGCGCATATGTTCCCATTATAAACTCGAACTAAACGGATTGCGCATGTATGCTTTTCCTTATTAACTTATTTTGTTTCGTCATGGTAGCAGTATCTACTCAACAAAGAACCATCTTATGTGGTTCCTGACTTCGGAAATAGGTTATCTGTGTTTATGATTCAGTACAATGTTTAACATGAACACTATATGGTCGGATGCCAGATGTAAGTACGAGATGAGCGATAGAAAATAGCTTGCGCAGGGCAACAACCAATATTCACAACAGTTCAGTGGATTGATTGATTGGTATTAACGCCGTGCTTAACACAACCACAGTGTGAAGTAGATTGTATAAATGCCCTATTGCAAAAATATTGTCCCTCTTTACACAGCTGACAGCATGAATATACTTCCAAACATACTGCCCTAAGCCAGAGGGAGTATCTGTTCAAAACACAACTAAAACACCTGGCCAGTGCTCCCTGGTAAGAACAGATATCAACAATTATAAGCATGTCAATAAGCATATGAAACATGCCAATTCGTATTGCACATCCGAAACACAGCGTATCAACCAAATATACCGGCAACACGTGATCACTCCCGGGAGAATACGTAAATTTCGTGAAAGTGACATTGCCCTCTCTAGCATGTTTTGCACGTGCAGAAAAGCTGTTTAA
>JAUELC010171247.1:0-11072 GCA_031471745.1 Cryptochiton stelleri | reverse complement strand
TGGTCAAATTGGAAACACGTTCCACCTCCAAATGCCGGTGTGAGGTCCTTAAACAGAAAATTGTGGAACGATTGGTACAAACAGTATTACACTCTATTGCCAACAGAAAACAATTCTTATAAGCTGTCTATAACAATGATGAAATTTTACAAAAGTGTAAAAATATGTATATTTTTTTACTTTTATTAACAGTGATGGTACAGACACGAATGAGACAATGTCCGAATAAATATTTTTCTAAATATCAGAAATATGGAAATGAACGCTGCACAGGGTCAAATTAGGTAAATATAGCATACTGACGACCTAACCAGAAAGTTTGGGGCAAACATTTTCAGGTTGAGATTTGGTCATAACGATATGCCATTTTTGACCTTTTCTGTAGAATCACCCAATTTTTGTGCACACTTTAGTTTATTCTACCACGTAACTCCTGTGCTTGTCTTGTTTCTTGTTAATGTTGGCTGGAACACCTTCGTATGAGTAAAATAATATTAAGTACGATGTGAAACACAAATCAAACAACGTTTAGACTCCCAGATAAAGTAAACTAAGGATACATCTGGTCTTTATTTTAAGCATGTATTTTTTTTGGCGCACAGCTGACAGCCATTACAAAGAGATATATCAGTTGATATATCCTGATAATCTAACCTCACAGTTTTCCCCTCAAGACAAATATTGGTGTGTGCTTACCTTTGGGACTGCGGCGATCACCTTTGTAAGCAATAGCTAGAACTCTGAACAGAAAACACATGATGTTGAGAAATACCCACATTTGTTCTCGGATATCACTAAAATGCTGGAGTCTTGCTGACTATTCATCGGTATGTATACAATAGACGAGAAAGAGTCGGATTAGGAAGTTGCAGACACCTGGGCTTTATGTACCGTAAGGCCACCAGTAATAATTGCAAAGTGGACAAAAATATATAGGTATCTGTTCACTTAATCTGTGTAGGCCATCCAGCCCATAAAGCCCATGTCTCAATCGGACAATGGAGGCCATGCTACTTTATTGCACTATACAAAAAATACGAAGCAAATTGACTAATTTATTTTTATTGAGTATCCTATACCGGAAACGTCATATTTAACTATTCGGGAGGACATAAATAGGTTAGGTTTGGTGTTTAACTCGACTAGGTATTGACAAGCTGTTTATGGCCCTGGATTTAAATATAATTCTAGTGCATACCAGCCAACTGAGTTATGTATACACTGTTCTTGACCACCCATTGTACACCAATATTGGCCAGTCATGAAACGGATGGGCTACTGTTTTAATGTACATCATCAAAATTTTCATTTTTACTCACATGTTAAATAAACCTATGACGTATGTACGGAAACAACAGCTATTTATCAACAGCGCAAGTCCTAGTATTACAGAAATCTGGTTAGCTGGAGTCATTTATATGATATTTAGCCGCATATTTCTACTACGTGTATTAAGACCTTCGGCATTTATATTCTGTTCATCCTAAACGCAACTGAAATACCAATCAAATCTGCTGGTCGGTAGGTGAAAATTTATTCAGAAAAGCATACATTTATTAGGGCTTAAATCATTTATAAAAGAAACGAGAGCAATTTGTTTCAATCTCATATCGACCAAACAACCCAGAAGCAACGTGATGACACTGAACACAGCCAATGAAGCAGAAACTACAATTATTGTATTTCTTGTATGCAAATTTTATCTAAACACTATAAAAAAAAGTAGTGCGAAAATTATGGAAGGATGTTTCTTCAATACTTCGACTACTTTTAAGTCTTTTTATCACTGCTTCACGATGTCTGGTGATAAAAGATTGCTTCACGGTGTCTTGTGACGGACGATACTGCTTCACGGTGTCTGGTGATGAAAGACTGCTTCACGATATCTGTTCATGAAAGACTGCTTCACGATGTGTAGTGATGAAAGACTGTTTCACGCTGTCTGGTGAAGAAAGACGGATTCACGGTGTCTGCTGATGAATGACTATTTCAGGATAGTTGATGATGAAAGACTGCTTCACGATGCCTGGTGATGAAAGACTACTTCATGGTGTCTGATGATGGAAAACTGCTTCACGGTATCTGATGATGAAAGACTACTTTCAGATTATGAAAGACTGATTCACGATGTTTGGGGATGAAAGACTGCGTCACGATGTCTGGTGATGATATACTGCTTCACAGTGTCTGATGTTGATCATCGGGATTGATGTTCAGTTATAATCCCGATAATAGAACCATTATACGTGAATTGATTGGACAAGCCGCTAAGAAACACTGAAGGTAACTATTTAGAAATACAGCGTGGAATCAGTTTCATTTAATCACATCTGAGAACAATTTTCTCCTGTTATTAAGTCAGGAGGACCTCCAGCCGAATCCAATGCTATCGTTAAATGGTATAATGGATTTTCCGTTAGGCCTACACGATAACACGATAAATGACTTTGCACGAAGGGTTATCAATCTCGTACTAGGTACAACAGTTCTCTCTGTAAAGTCGAATGTAGGTTGATTACGTGGTACTTAAAATACCATTCAGTACGATGTTAAACACCAATCAAATAAACAAATAAAATTTGTTTTGGTCTATTGGGCATTACCAAATTAGTCAATGGAATAACTGTATGTGATTCATTAGCACAATGTATAGTGCTAATTACTACGTCTTAGCCCTGCAACCTATGTCAGCCTGCGTCAGAGGGTTAAATGTCGATATGCCGCTAATGTCGGTCTCTCTCTCTATATATATATATATATTTTTTTATAAATGTGTATGATTTCTTCGATGTTTTTGGTTACACAATACAATAGCTTGTCTTTCACCAACCTCCACCTAATGTTATTCAAATAACACAACAGAGCAGGCATGTTTGAATTATCACCCTTTATAAAAAAAATTCGAAAAAGGTGAATTTAAACGTCAGACAAGAAAGATGGGAGGTTTGTGAAAGACAAGTTATTGTGTCTATATTTTATCCAAAAGAAATCAAAGCAAAATCGGATATATATATTTGGAGGCCGGCATATCGATTCTCAACCCTTTGACACAGGTTGGCACAGGAAGGCTGTAGGACGAAGGAATCAGCCTTATACATTGTTTTAGTTTTTCAATAGTAAATATTTATTCAACGTTTATTTATTAAACCCTCTTCATATATACAAGACAACGATGTTTCTTCCAAATATTATATTGTAACAGAAATACTTATGTTCCAAACATACATCTCTTGTATTGCAGGATAGGTTTGGAACAATTTTAAGTCGCCATAAACACAAAATGGTATGGTAATCCTCAAGCGATATTTGTTTTTATCAATTTCGAATTTATAGGAAGATAGACGACATATCCTAACCTTAAATATCATTATTAGGTAACTAATCCTATATGCTGAACCAATACGCCGATAGCTCCAATATAAATGTGAAGATTTACCCTTTCGACGTTTCATGAAGAAAAATGGTTTCACGATGACTGGTTCACGGTCATATTCCAGTTAACAGATGCCTTGTATGTGATTTGATTGGATAAATAATTTCCACCAATGAAAACAAATCATCAATGTTAACACATATCACGTGAAATGACTTGTTTTTAACCATATCTTCAGACGATTCTCAGTGTAACTACGTACTAGGGATTTCCAGTTAATACCTTTGTTATATGTAAGTTCAAATGATAGTATAACATTTTCGGCAAAATTTATACATCAATCGATAACGATTCACAGGTGGTTGGTTGTGTAATTCGTACGTCACCTGGTCCACTCAGATTTGAGACTTAAAACCGAAGGTAACTTGTTATTACCTGATTGTTTGTTGTCCTTCAGCTTTATATTAACGACTGGTGTGCAGGGCGTCTGCTCAATGCGTGTGTGCGAGGTATAACGTCGGCTATTTTTTTAGTGTCGACACTGCAGTGAGGTCGCACGTCACTTGCAATGATTTGCCCAAAATAGAAAAGGACCGTAAGTGACCCAAAAACAAACGAAACGCTGATGTAATTACGTGGACACAAATCTATTTCGTTGTGGTTTTGTAGAGTTTTTAAAATCAGACACATCTCTTTCGATATACAGTACAGATTTGATCGATTATGTTATACAATCATTTGTGCTTTCACTGATCACCTTCTCTCAGTTTTGACAAGTCTATTTGAATCAATGTTTAATAGCTCACAGGGAACTTGAATTGCCAAGGAAAAAACGCAAACCTCATCAGGAGGCTATTGGAAACTGTCATTGACTTGATGGATCGGATTATGTAACATGTGGGTTGTTGTGCACAATTGCTGTTGAATGTTATTATTTCTACACATTTATGTAAAGCAAGTTAATAAACGCAAAAGTATAATAATGATTTCACTCCAACCGCCCACACAAAAATAAACCGGAATCAAGATGTAAACTTTTGTCGAATTTAAAAACTGTTTTACCGGAGCTGGGCTAATCTGAAACCAGTCTATAAATCGGTTTATTCCGCTCATGACTATGTTAAGCCTAGGGGTAGCCGCTTCATTCATGTCTTATTTAATATAATCTTATATAATTTAATTATTTGAATACAAAGATATAGATCCAGAAGCAACACTTTGATAGCGACCACATTTAGTGGAGCGAAAACATCGAGTCAGCAAGCTCCACACTACACTTCAGGTTTTTACATTGAGGGGTGTAACACACTCTGCCAAGGGCCTCATGTTTCCGCTTGTCGACCTCCGACATCATCGGTTAAAGAAAACTGGAATTGACTTGTAGGAGAGAGTGGCTCTATCTTGTGTTTTGCCCGATGCCTGGAGACCGCCGCCATTCCCTCGATGTGGTCTTCGTTTGTTTTAGGGCACAAATCAAATATGTTTTATGATATTTTTTGTCAAAATCACTATACTAAATTTACTGCTAATTATCTCAATATCTGTTGTCATCTTGAAGACATTTTATTTCGATAGACGGTCACGAAATCGAGTTATCAATTGTTAGTAAGTATATTTTGATTAATCCTAACAGTGAGATCACTTTGCACCATTTTGGACATCAATAGAAATGTTAACATAACCTCAAAAAAAAGTTACATACAGGGGAGTAGTATGCTGAACTCCTACACTGGTAGTTCTATATGGATACCACGCGTGTTATATTAGAAGAAAAACTGTCTCGCGGTAGCTAGGTTTGGGTCGTATTCCAGTAAACATACACATTGTACGTATTTGGTGGGATAAACGAACATTGTTAGGGAATGTACTGTTAAATAAGTCGCATTTCATCACATATTGGAACAATTTCCTGCTGTTATCCATTCAGATGAACCCCCAATAAAACATAATGTTATATTTAAATGATAGGGCGGATTTTATCAAGATCCCCCCACAACAAATAGGGGGAGGGGTTGCTTTTATAAGGCACTATCCTATTTCACAAATGTATGCTAGCTATAACGCAGTTTTCTTTATCAAATCTAGTCAAGATTTATTACGTTATTGAAGGATTGTTGCTTCTTCGCAACAATATCAGTTTTTAGAGTGAGTTATTTTTTCCAGTGTTCTTTTGTCAGTGGACGATTATACATGTCAAAATTATTCCACTCATAGCATCCATGTACAGTATATCATTCTGGCGAATATGCTACACTGGTAGCTTCAAGTCGATTCCAGGGGTAATCTCTTAGACGTTTTATGAACAAAAACTGTTTCAGGGTAGCTAATTTTCGGTCATATTCCCGTTATCAAAAGCATTATTCGTGATTTGATTGGATAACTGTCAGAAGACAACTGGGGACTGTTGGGGAATACACGATGAATTCAGTCGAATCAAATGACATCTTATACAAATTGTCAGTTGTAATTAAGTCTGAAGGCCCCAAAACTACCATAACGATATCTGTAAACGTTACGTTTGATTTGTTTCTAGAGGTAAAATTTCAATATCGTTGCATCGGTATGCCTCTCTCTCCCCCTCTTCCGATTTGTAAGTCTTATTGATATCAAATGAATCTGTCAAAAGCATCTTCTATAATTTTTGACTCGATTATTGCAATTGATCGTCTCACCGATTTATTAAGATGGCGTCAAGATGGTGTCCGGGGCAGGTGGGGTGTTACTTGTCTGTTTACTAACGATCATTTTTCTGCAGTTATTCCCCTACTTATCACTGGATTCTCACCAAGAAGGCTCCCTCCCCTGCACATTAATACTTCCCAAAGAAATCGATTTGGTTTTTGTAAATCTTTATTTTGAAGAGATATCTTGATGAAAGTGTTTCACATTGGAAGGCCTGTCCTTACATATGGTGAACCTAAGGGGTACCGTAAGGTAGTAAATTATTAATTTACTCTGTGGACACTATTTTTGTCAATGAGCGTGACGTTCACCCTCACCAAGGACCCCTTACAGAGCCCAGCTCACCCATTCAGTTAAATCAGTCACAGGTCAACCCGACCCATAACATACAGCATAACACTATACTGCATGACAATCCTGCCACAGCCGTAAACGCAGTATTACCTATCACTGGTTCAAACTGTACTGCCCAAATCAACTGATCTATGTATCGACGTACTAGGCTTGAAAAAGAACGGAATACGGGTGTGTAATTTGAATGTTCAAAGTCTCTATCCAAAGGTTGGCGAGTTAAAAAAAAACTGTATTGAGACCCGACAAGGAAGCTGATATAATCGGCTTCACAGAATCTTGGCTTCATGACGAGATACCAGACAATTATATTCATGTCGACAAATTTCTACCGCCTTTCCGTGATGATAGAAAATCCGCGACCCTTGGAGGTGGTGTTGTTGTGTATGTTTCCTACTCAATTGTGTGCCATCGTCGACCTGACTTAGAAGTGAAATCAGTTGAACTTGAAAGCGTGTTCATCGAAACAAAATTAAAATGTTCCAAATCGATTGTTTTGGGGTTTGTTTATAAACCACAAGATCTGTCAGTAAGTAGAACCCAAGAACTCCTACTGCCTACTCTAGATACATTTTATCAAACCAACGAGGAATTTGATATTTTAGGCGATTTTAACGTCGATCTTTTAAATAACTCCAGGGATAGTGTTTCGTTGCTACAATATTTTAATGGCTTCATTCTTAATCAAATTGTGCAACTTCCAACCAGAGTTACTGACCATTCGTCTACACTTATTGACCATATCTATTTCTCAAACTCTTGTACCGGTTTATGGTATCAGTGACCATTATCCAAAGTGTTTTGTAAGAAAACTAACAAAAGTTTGTAACGGTAGTCACGAGCAGATTTCATATCGCTGTATTAAGTCCTTTGACGCTAATGCATTTGTTAATGACATTTCCTTAGTTCCTTGGTCCGTCATTGAAATATTTGATGACTTTAATGATATGCTTGCATGTTGGACCGCGTTGTTTCTTGATGTTCTCGATTCACACGCTCTATTAATAAGAAATGTGTTAAAAGACGTTTTGTACCAAAATGGTGGTCAGAGGATATCAGTAAGTTAATCAAGACAAGTGACCAAGCCAAGAAAGACAATAATCCTGATTACAAACGCCTACGAAATAATGTGACTATGCTTATTGGCGATTGTAAAACAATCTTTTTTCAAAAACTACTTCATAATGGCTCTAATGTTATTGGGGAGTTATTTTTTGGGGAGAAATATTTTAACCACTTAACTCCCAACAGTCCCAATGTCAATCCACCGTCCATAAATGTGAATGGTCACTTAATCAACAACCCAGAAGATATGGCTTCAGCTTTTAACGAATACTTTGTTAATATTGCTGATCAGTATATCTATTCTATTGAGAACACTAGTTTACAATTTCCACAGCTAAAGCAATTTAAGCTAACCTTTTGCCCTTGATCAGCTTACCTCATTTAAATCCACTGGTTCGGTAGGATTTGACGGCCTACACCCAAAATTAAAAAAAAATATCCTCTCATAATATTGCTAAAAGCATTACTTTTATACGAAACAAATGTATTTCTTCATGTACCTTTCCTGACTTATGGAAAGTAGCAAAAGTTTTACCTCTTTTTAAATAAGGACCAGCCCAGTGAATTAAATTACTAAAGACCTATCAACATACTCTCGTATCTGTCAATAATTTAAAAACGTCATATTAATAATAATTTGATAATTTGTTTAGAAAATAATTGGCTTTTAAAAGTAAATCAATCTGGGTTCCGCAAAAGTCATAGCTGTCAAACAACGTTGAATAAACTGCTTGACTCATGGACGTATGCTATTGATTAATGTTGACGCCCTCTTTGTTGACTTACGTAAAGCATTTTACCTTGTCAATCATAATATTCTCATACGTAAGCTACATGTTTCTATCTATCAATGTAGATAATGAATTGAATTCTTATTTCGCCAAAATTGGTCAGCGACTGGCCGACTCTCAGTTCACACCCGTGTCAGAAGGTGTCGCACAGTTCTTGGACTGTGACGACCATACCGAGGACTGTACAGAACTGCCTATCTTGTCAGAACAATTCGTTGAGTCTGAAGTCAAGTCAATGTCAACTAATAAGGCAACTGGACTAGATGGTTTAAGTGTCCTATTATTGTCCCATCTCTTTAATGCATATATCTGTAATCTGTCTCTAACATCAGGTACTGTTCCCGATGACTGGAAAACTGCTAAAGTTTTTCCACTGTTTAAGAGTGGTGACAAACAATGTTTAAATAACTATCGCCCAATTTCTATACTCTCGTCTGTAAGTAAAATTATAGAAAAGGCGGTGCATAATTCTGTAAACATCTTTCTTGACAGCAAGCACTGGTTAGCACAGTGTCAATCGGGCTCTCGACAAGGCCATTCAACAGCTACAGCACTGATGAAATTATATGACGAACTGCTTTGTAATATTAATGATGGTAAATATACAGTAGCTGTGTCGATTGACCTGAAGAAAGCGTTTGACACGGTGGATCATGGTTTGCTGTTGGGAAAATTGAGAACGGCCGGTATCGGAGGCAAACTGAATAATTGGTTTGAATCCTATCTACAGAACCGCAGACAGTGTGTCTGTATCAAAGGTCAAGTAACTGATTCAGAGGTAATTAACATAGGAATACCCCAAGACTCGATCCTGGGTCCTCTGATGTTTTTAATATCTGTGAACGACCTACCTACCTCAATTAACTGCTCCATTGTAAATATGTTTGCAGACGACACAAGCATTCATTTTTCGCATAAATGTGTAAAAACAGCCTTTTCTGAAATTCAACAAGATCTCAACTCTCTTTCGAACTGGATGTCTGACAATAAGCTAATCTTAAACGCCATTAAAACTGTATATATGATTTTCAAAACCAGACAAAAATTGGCATGTGTTTCAGATCTGAAATTATGTATCAATGGAGAGTCGATTGAGAGAGTTACTGAGTCGAAAATACTAGGTGTAGTGTTTGAGCAGCACATTAACTTCCACGCACATGTCAACTATATCAGGAAAACAATATCACGGAAGCTTTACCTTTTATATAACTTAAGGGATATGTTGCCTTTAAGTACACTTAAAATTGTTTATAATGCCATTATTTTGCTTAACTTCGATTACTGTGATATTGTGTGGGGCAATGCAGATAAATGTATATTGGACCGATTATACAGGCTTCAGAAGAGAGCTGCTCTAATTATGCTAAGAGCTCACCCAGACACCCCTACTGATCAGTTATTTGTTGACCTGAATGCATTGGTTATCACTGGAAACGCGGATACATCTACTTAAATGTATAGTAATGTATAAAATTAACAATTTGCAAATGCCTTCATATATGCTTGATCTGTTCCACCGCGTTCGGTCGAGAACAAGAGCTGCTCAGAGCTTTGATTGTATTTTACCTCGTCCCAAATGCGATTTTTTTTCAAAAAGAGCTTACAGTATTCAGGGGATCAAATATGGAATGCTATCGCGGTAGCGATTCGGAATGCTTCGTCCGTAACAAGTTATACAAAATCATGTTATGTTTTAAAGTCTGAACAGCTGCTTTAGTTTGTGATAATTTCACAGATAATTATTAATTGTAGTTGATGTCTTTTATTGTCATGAGTATGTAACAACAAGTATACGTGTATGTTTGACTAGATCATGTGTGGCGTATGAAAGGGGCGTATATGCATCTGTGAATGATGTATGAATGACGTATGAAAGAGAACAAATGTTTTTTAGTATCAGTATTTCTGATCTATTTTTATCGTAATGTACAAAAACTGCGTTTAGGTATTAAACGGTAAACATGTTTAGAAATACATGTAATGCGTAAACGCCTTCGATCTAAACATGTTTGATGCCTAACATGTTTAGCTCAACAAGACATACATCATGTTAGACTGATCCAAGGTGCTAAGCATGTTCGTGTTTAGGCTACAAACACTTATTGAGGGTTGGGCACATTCCTAAGCGGATAGCTAAGCGTATGTCTTAAAACGTGTTTAGGCTGGCTAGATTAGACAGACACGTATCTATATAGCATGGGCCACTATTGCATAGAGTACGTACCGGTATATAGGTATAAGATTGTATCTAATGCGATATGTCCTGTCCGAGTAATTGGCCGGTTCCGGGCCCCTCCATTTTCAAAACAACCGGGCCAGGGTATCTCCCCCCCCCCTTTCAGTGCGTGTTATCGATATTACATATATATATATTTTTATAAATCAAAGTGAATATGAATCTTAAATTGTTGCAAAGGGAAATGAACGCTTTGCGAATTTTAAAAGCGTGGCGCATAATGTTGTAAAGAGTTACTTTGCTGTAATTGCTGAAAGCTATCTCCAGACTGTTTAAAAATAGACTTCTGACACATGATGACATCCTTTGTGTTAATTGTACTTATTCACCATATTTTAAGCTACATGGTATTCCTCTTGCTTTGGTGGACGTTGGAGAATAGTAAACGTTTTAAAACAGAGGAATACTTAGAACTCTAAAGCGCAAGACAGCTGATCACGTGACACATATCATCTTAAATCTAACTTAAACAATAGTCTTCTGTGAGAATCAGGAGAGGGTAACATAATTACATCCAAAATACATCAATTCAATCCGTCAATAGTCTTCTGTGAGAATCATGAGAGGGTTACAT
>JAUELC010171136.1:0-11072 GCA_031471745.1 Cryptochiton stelleri | reverse complement strand
GTATGAATCAAGGATATAGATGTATCTGTATGAATCGCGGATATAGGTGTAACTGTGTGAATTAAGGATATAGGTGTATCTGTATGAATCAAGGATAAAGATGTATCTGTATGAATCGAGGATATAAATCTATATGTATCAATCGAGGATACAGGTGTATCTGTATGAATCAAGGATATAGGTGTATCTGTATGAATCAAGGATATAGATGTATCTGTATGAATCGCGGATATAGGTGTAACTGTGTGAATTAAGGATATAGGTGTTTCTGTATGAATCAAGGAAATAGATGTATCTGTTTGAATCGAGGATAAAGGTGTATCAGGTACGGAAACAAAACTGAGCAATGATTTTCATAATAACTTTACTCAAGTGTGAAGTGTGTTGTAGTCCACCGTTTAATGCCATATTTTCTTCTCTCAAGTGCACAAGTTTGGCTGAGCGTAGTCACGTAGATCTTTGAATAGAGGGATTGTATTGAATGTTGAAATGTTAAATTTGAACGACCATCTGAGAACTACAATAGCAAATACGGTGGCAATTGAATGCTTTCATGCGAGGCACGAAAATAAATCCCAAAGTCCCACAAACATATAGGCTTATTATTTATTCAAATAAAATATCGCCATTCTCAAACCGAAGACTACATGTACGTCTTATAATGCATCTATAAAATGCACACCTGAGCCTATAGATATAAAATCTGAAATTCAAAAGGTGTGTTCGTTCGAGTGTGTGGAATAGAGTCTTAACATTCCGGTAATGGCGACATGTACAGTGTATACGTTTTGGACCAACATATGAGGAAACATAGTTCCATAGATAACAATTAAATTTCAACTTCACTTTTAAATCGGATTATTTATTTATCTTACTTATTTATCTTATGATAAAATTCGCATCTCACTTTCTTCGCTTTAATAAACAGACACATTTTTGGGGTAAGATTGCGGTTCTTTTTAGTTTGTTTTATTACACGAATTAGTAAATACATTGAAAACTAGCAGTTCGCTATATCGCCACGTAAACAAGTAGAGAAAGGCGTATACATACAATTAGCACTGGCCTTTCACGGCTTGTGACACTATAAGTTTATAAGAACTCAGAATTTAAACAAATGTTAAAACGCACAGACACAGTATTCAGAGCGAAATGAATTATCTTACCTTTTTAAAATGTTTAGCCTGGCTTCCTCTTTTTGTATATACTGATCTAAGGTGTGAGCAATGAATTTATTCGCTTCAAACATTTCTGCCAAGCGAGCGGTTGACGTAAAAATTTCCCCACATGTTAACTTTAAGTTAACAAAACAAAACAAAAATAAAGCAGATATTGGACCGAGAACCATGTTGCTTCCCCCAGTATATTCACACTGACGCACACTGGCGGTAGAGCCTACACACATAGATATATCAGTGCCCATAGATATTTCAATGTACGGAAGCGTATAATGCCCATATGGCATGATGTGTTAAGGGTCGTCAGTATGTAGGCCTGCACAAAGTTTCTTGTTTGATCATAGTCTTGAATGTTAATAGGACAACCCCTCGTTGATTGAATCCCTCACAACTCAGTGTAGCGGTAAGGAGGAAACAGCAATTCTTTCTTTTAAGTATTAAAGGCATAAAAACATCAGAATATATATTTATAGAGCAAATGTGTGTTTTGTCCAATGCATTAATTTAAGATGCGTAGATGAAGACAAGGAGACGGGAGTATACGAACATTTAATGGGAAATACTGACAATGAAGAAGATTCAACGATAAGCGCAGTTCAGCTCGTTTCGATCGATTATTAGATGCACAGACCTACTGAGGTAACGTTGACACCTTACTCACTAAATATCAGTCGATAGCCCTGTAATTTGTGAATCAGAAGTTGCAGTCAAACAGATGGGTTTATTACGTTAAACCTCGTCCATAAAGAAAATACTCTTTAGTTAAAGAGGAAGAAAAAATAAAGTCGTATTCAAATTATAGACCGTATTAAGTTGTTCACAAAAATGCTATTAATTATTTTGTATGCTTCTTACTTTACCACTGAATGCCACTTAAACTGAGATACTGTAAGGAAAATGTATGGTGGACTTTTAATGCCATATTTTATTTAATTATTTCTTGCAGATAACAACAGCCCAAATGACTCCAAGTTCAAACCTTCCAAAACAGAAATAGTAAAAAAGTACTATATAAAGTTATATACAATTGTTGCGCGACATTTTTATATATGCTTAAGTCTATGATGTTCAGTGACATTACTTAACCCAATAGGTCATAACAATTCCACTATACATTTTACTTACTGTATCACCATTGAAATGGAGTTCAGTGGAAAGCAAAAAATCGCACCAAATACTGAAAAGTGTTTTTTTTTACAACTTAATAGGGTCTATAATTGGAATATGATTTAGTTTTTTTGTTTTCTTCTCCTTTATGGATACAAAGAGATACAACGGTCGAAGCATTAACTACTGGAAGAGTAGACCAATTTCAACGACCACGCTAATAAATGCGTTTTTATACTCGACAAACTTGGTTCGACGTTTACGTACCCATAAGGAGAACTTAACCTTAAAAATCTCTTTTATCATTCATTCAAATCTGTCGGTCCTAGAGAGTGGAACAAAACTACTCTCCGCCGTATCGAATCCGCTTCGCTGTTTAAATCAAGAGTAAAAACATTCCAATTTATTCTACAGTGCTATTAATTCACAGAACTTTAGACCTCATGTCACATTTTAACTTTTATAATATAAGTGTTAAACTAAATCAAGCAGTAGGCCTATATAAGCATGCACATAGGCCTACTGCGTCAATATATATATTTTTTCTTAGATATACAGATATGTTTGTTTATTGAGACGTGTTTCTCTATGTGTTTAATTAATTGTTTGTAGGCCTATATAAAATATGTGTATGATATTAAGACCTGAATATGTATATGTATATGTGTTGGGCCTGTAACCCAGGTCCCGGGTTCGAATCCCAGTGGAGTCAAGAATTATTTTCTCTCTTCATTTATAAAAATATATATGTGGCCTATTTCAATGTAACCAACTGTCACCCAAACCACGTCAACATCATGATATTGGATAGATCAATCCATCTAGGGCTTTATTCCCGCCACATTTTCTAAAGTTAAATGTTTGTGGCTACTTATACTATTATTGTTGTTATGGTGAATAAAAATTAGTCAATAAAAATAACTCAACTTGGTCTTGAGCAACTGGGTTCTGTACTGAATAAACTATAAACGCATCAAACAACTCAGATCGACGAGTTCCTGTGCCATTCTAAAATAACACATCGTAACATCGCCATCGATTATTCATATCGTACTTTGCCAACCTGATCCATATCGTGCCACATTACTTTCGGTATTGTGCTAGCGAATATTCTTACCGTATCACCGTTTTAATGCTATAGTTCCAGAGAGTATTCGTATCATGCCATCGCTTTTAAGAAAATAAAATACTCTGGCAGAAATGAGATAAAAATAAAATAATCCAATGAAGTTTGGCAATGCGTAGCTACTTTAATATGCCTCTGTTAATTAGAATACGCAATTTTCCAGTTTATTAGGACAGTAAGTCAATGTGAACCACAATGCAAAACCCAGAGTTCTAGAAAATGGACAGTCAATGTTTAGAAGTTCAACGAACTGAATCGTCATTGTTTAAGGAAATTAAGCGTCAATTTCACCGCACTTTCACAGGAGAGTGAGGAACACAATGTTATTACAATTAACACAAACTGACAGGAGAAAAAAGTTCATTATCCGTCAATCTTTAAGTTTCAACAAAATGAGCCGCCAGCGTCAAGGGTTCAAGAAAATGAGTTGTTAGTGGCTAGGGTTCAACAATATGAAGCGTTAGTGTTCAGGGTTTAACGAAGTGAGCCGTTAGTGGTAAGGGTTCAACACATGAGCCGGGATAGATCAGGGTTCAAAATAGTGAGTCTTCATAGGTCTTGGTTCAACAAAATGAGTTTTCAGTTGCCAGAGTTCAACAAATGAGCCATGAGAGGCCAGGGTTCCACAAAATGGGCCACGACAGTCCAGTTTAACATAAGGAGTCTTCAGTGGCCGGGTTCAACATAATGATCCTTCAGTGGTCCGGGTTCAACAAGATGAGCCGTAAGTGGTCATTGTGCAACACAATGAGCCTTGAGTGGTCATGATTCAACAAACTGAGCCGTCATTGGTTAGAGTTCAACAAAGTTATGAACTGTCAATGAAAAAGGTTCAACAAAATGAGCCGTCAATGGTTAGGGTTCAACAAAATGAGCCGTAAATGTTCAACAAAATGAGCCGTCAATGGTTAGGGTTCAACAAAATGAGCCGTAAATGATGAGGGTTTAACAAAATGAGCCGTTAATGATTAGGTTTCAACAAAATGAACCGTGAATGATTACGGTCCAACAAAATGAGGCGTCAATTATTAGGGTTCAACAAAATGAACCGTAAATGATTATGGTTCAGAAAAATTAGCAATCAGTGGTTATGGTTTAAAGTCAACGGTCAATGTTATAACAATTAACAATTAATTATTTCGTCAGTGGTCAAGATCTAACAAAAGGAGCCATCTTTAGGGATGCGTTTTTTTATCCTACTGAATCTCAAAACATGAGTTCATCGTCCCATCTTTGAATCCATTTACAGGAGCATACGTCCAGCAGAGATTTATCAGAGAGTCAACGGGTATTCCTTGGCTAAATGTGCCCTCAAAAAAGTGAAAAATATCTCGAACAGTGTATAAACCACCAAAATAAAGAAAGTCAATAAAATACTTGATAGTGTTTTTCTTGGACATGTTGAAGTATTGAGCCGTCACAATAAAACTGTCAGAGTATCTTTGTATGATGTCAAAATCAGCAGTGGATCTACCGACTTAAAGATATAAGAGCCCCAAAAGTTCGTGAGTTTGAACATCGACTACTAAAGAGGATTGCAAATACGGCCTTCCATACTTATTGAAATACGTAGGCCTATCGCATTTGGCCGCCTACGAATGCTACGATATACCATATTAGACAGCGTAACCGACTACACCGATAGAATCCATGTGAAAGACAAGGCCAAACAATATATATCTAAAAAAGCTTTTATTGTAACAACAAATAAACCTCTAACCAAAACTGTCAATATAACAGCTAATATAACACTATAATAGCATCAATATTTACTAATATCCCATTGCATAAATCGCGTTTATTATTTCAAGCAATTATCATATTTGAATACCAAATCTATAGAGAATATTGCACAGTGAAGATTGAATACCATACATGTTGCTAGAGTGCAAGTTGGAAGTGACATTGCTTCCAACATGCGTGAGAGCAACATTATGAAATTCAAATGTCACTGTGCGGTATTTTTTAAAATTATTTACATCATAACTTAATATAATTTATAAATCACGAAAACTGTACAGCTCAGCTGCGACCACATCTTCTCGAGACAAGGTGAGTTTGGATATGAAACTCTATTCCTCGCCTTGTCACGCTTGCACCATATTTCTGGTCAAATAATGAGGAGGTAACGCTCCTAGTTGGACTGATCGGCAAGACAAGGTTGCACCTAGCCATGGTGCCATATATCCATCTGCACATAGCCCAACAATTAAAAACATTAAACTTTTATTTAACGAAGTAATTGGATATGACCACTCTAACAGACAATCAAGAATAAGCATAATTAGAGCCATTGCTCGAAAAGAATTATGTCTTTCTCCTCTCGTTATTATGATATTCCGGCAGTGGCGATACACTGTTTTTCGTAGGTTTATGCGTTTTCGCTATTTCACTTTGAAAGGCAGTAAGCGTGACAAGGGCTGATATAGCTGAGAAAATCTTCAGCCGTGACGATATTTATTATTATTGACATTTTTCTGTCACGGCTGAGAAACGGGCTGTAATGTAAAACGCGTATGGGTAACTCTTCTACCGCTAAGAAACTTTGCGGAACCAAATAATTTTGAAATAAAACCTTGAATAAAGAGAATACTTGATAATATAAACCTACCTCGATGACAATATGTATTTTCTGTCATTTCAACCAAAAATATGAACAAAATAAGTTGAATTAGCTTGTAATCAAAGAATAATCTGTTGAAAAAATCTGGTCTTTACTGTCATTTTTACTGTCTTGTTAGGCGCATGCGTATATCGAGTTGACCTTTGTGTGACGTTGGAATATATTTATTTTTGTGTATTCCGGACACTCTTCGGGAGAACTCGCTCACAGATTAAATCGTCGGCCTTTCTCGACCATTTCCCTTCGTATAACTAATCTCGAATGTAAAGCTGCTCATTTTGGGCAAGGAAGGTAACGTCAGTTTGTGGAGATTTGGACTTTATTTGCTACCCATACTTAACAAAAATGTTACAAACAGGTAAGAATGTTGCGTAAATGCTCCTTTTTCAATTCTTTGTCGATCTGATCTACGGAGACATTAAAAAAAACGACAGTAAATGTATTTGCAGTGATTGTATGAATGCCTATAGCCAGAATAAACGAAATTTTCAAATTGGGATACAGCCGGTATTCGGGCTATGTGTTTGCCAGTCGAATGTTCGAATTATTAAAAAACGCAAGCAAATAGCTGGGACTTTTCTGGAAATGTTCGGACTGGGGCTGATACAGAATTTGTGGTGATGGTGACGGTGTGACCAGGACAGTGTCAGATTGCAAATATTAACTCCATTTAATATTACTAGATGTAATAGGATTGTGTTGTTTAGCATTACGGTTCATTCAGTGGGTGTTATTTTCAAGGCTGTCAGCCATGCAATATCAAAATATAATGATATTTAAAAGTGATATTTAATATCAATTTTACGGGTGAAAAAAATCTTGATATTTCACCTATATATAAATAATACAAACAAATACTCGAGTAGACCTAGCTAAGTATCCAATACAAATGAACGATAAGTATTTTGTATCACATTGACCGTATACAATTATAAAATCCTGCAAGTTCATGTTCTCCCCCAACCATCCCAAGTCAAACATCGCAAAACTATGTTTATAAACATTGTACAACAACTTTAGAAATTCATTGAAATCCCACGTTGACTAGATGGACTGTTTGGTAAAGTTACAAACAAAAAGTTTCACAAAAATTATTACCTAGACTTATGTGAAAATAATGTGAAAATAATATTAGGCTGCTGTTAACAAAAGCAAACAGACTAAGAAAATATAAAAAAAACCTTAACATTTTGAATGTGTTACTAGATCGATGGAATTGGCAGTTTCAAGAAAGTTAGTTCTGTATAATCTCAAGACATTGATTGTTCTTCGTCATTCACTGCTCATCAGTAATTGTTCTTCGTCATTCACTGCTCGTCCGTATTTTTGTTCTTCGCCAGTCACTGCTCGTCAGTATTTGTTCTTCGTCAATCACTGCTTATCGGTAATTGTTTCCTTTGTCAAAGAGGTCATGTACATCATCAACATTGAGCCCACATCTGTGTCGGAACTCCTGGCCATGTTCCCGTATCCATTTGTTAGCCACTGGAAGATAAATAGTTCACAAAACGGGGATTAATACCTAAATACTATTTTAAATATTTTGTGTAATACAGGACAACTATCAGGCTATAGTTAAGGCCCATTCTCACGATGCGATTCGGAGTAACGACTTTAGGGGGATTCCACTAATTTGCGGCGTTTTGATTGGTCGAGTTTTTCTGGACCAATCGAAACGCTGCAATGCAGGGGAATCCCCTAAAGTCGTTACTACAAATTGCACCGTGCAAATGCACCGTTAGCAGATTGTTATGAAAGAGCTTACACTGATTTATGATTGCCAATATGGAAAAATACAGGCTTCAGAAAATTTCAACCACTATTGTGACCACTTAACCGATTTGCTTCTTTTCATTCTCATTGATCATTATAATTCCTGAAAACTTATGTTTTATTTTTTAAATGAAATGACAATTTTAAAAACGTTAGGATTTTATGGGGAGTTTTATGATTGACAGTTGACGGTTTGTCAAATTTCAACAAAATGTTTTTTTCTACATACCCCATTTTTGTCCAAGTAGCACAGGGCAGCCAGCATGAAGCGTCCGATTATCTCTCTCCCCGGATCGGTGTAAATTAAACCAAAATGCTGCCGCACTCTGAAAACACGTCAATAAGACTAAGTACACTAGTTTATTGTTGTTTGTTTGTTAGATTGGGGGTTTACGCTGTACTTAAGGTTATTTCACTCATATGACGGCGTGCCAGCCCAATGGGTGAAGGAAACCACCCGATGCCACTGACAACAAACATTGACAAGGTACAATACAACCACATGACATAACAGGACGTCCAAAACAGATCGGTTCCATGTTGGCTCTAAGTTCTTAGAGCACCAGGGCAATAGGAACCTCCCTCCAACCGCCCGCCACTAGGTTATTATACGATTTAGATTATTTCATGTGTGGCGAAAGCCTGACACTGTGTATAGTAAGATTAACGACAGTTTAGTCTATCCGCTCTTAACGAGCTGTGTGCTTGATTGTATAATTGTTCTTGTCTGTTACTCAATGCGCATGTGGGATCAATCCATTTATAATAAATACACGCTAATGTCATATTAAAAGCCAATCAAAATATGGAAATAAATGTTCAACTTTGTTGTGGGGTTTCGAAAAAAATATTCCACGGAGAACGAAATCGGGGTAAATTTACTATTATCAGCCACAGATTATTACACCGGCCAGAAAGGAAAGAAACTACTTCTATCATTACTTTCCTAAAAAAGTCACACGGCAAATCAGACATCGGATAAAATTAAATCGACATCTACGATTTATAAGCTCGGCGATCTGTTAAATTCGGTATGGAAACTTCGTTTTTATGACATTTGTAAAATTAACAAACGTCAAGAACGGAGGAGAAAAGACAACAACATATTTTGTTCTCTAATTTACCAGTTATAACCATGTACATGGTAAGTGCCTAAGTTACTAGATTAATTACCTTAATGGGAGGAACTCTAACACCAATCAAGGGAAACACCGTGGCACCTCCCTCCTCCACATCACTTAACTAAAACAACAAAAAACCGAACAAAATTACAGAAAATAATAGTTGTCATGAATTAATTGAGTCGTACTCAAAGAAACGCAAAGGAGACTGACAAAAAGATTTGATAAACTTTATCACGGCACTATTCAACATATTTTCTTCTTATCTCTAACAACTGTTTAATATTTATATATTTGAAGAAATTAAGATAGAAATTAAAATATTTAATTGTTTTGTTACAAGGTATCGTAAACATTTTAAAAACATTTTATTAATTTATTTCCTTGACATCTTCAACAATATCCAATAGTATATTCATTTTTTTACGTCGTTGTGCTTCCGGTGTCAATTACAATAGTGGTGATTTCGTGTGATGACAGAAAGCTCGTTAAACTCAATTCCCATGTGTTAAGTTGGTATATGATTTAAAAAAAATATACTTACATAAAATAAAAATGTTGCTATTCGCTCTCCGCTATTTTTCAGAAAATCGGGCACAGTTTTCAGCGTGTCTTTTCTCTGAACAAATAAAGAAAACAAAATATATAACAGGGAAATAAAGTAAATATAGAAAAATGGCAAGTTTCATATACTGGGTGTTGTTTTTGGCAATTTAAACCATTGAAAATAATGTCTGCACCTGAGCTAAATAACTCCTGAGTAAGTCGATCATCTTGTGTCACGCTTGTGCCATATTTCTTGTCAAACAAGGAGAAGATAACACTCCAAGTTCCAGTTGCCATATATAAAAAGGTTACAAGAGGTCATATGTTTGCTTTTGCCAGCTGAGGGGGGAAACATTCCTCTAAACTTCACTCATAACTATGTGCAATTTACCTTTGAAGAAAATTTTTGGAAGGCGGATGATTCATTTATCATATTTCTTCAAAGACTGACAGTTAAAAGTGAGTAAATCGATCAATTTGTTCTATATTTTCGTTTCAAAGCGTTGGTTGACTGTGCCGAAAATAACTATCACACTTTGCGCTCTGCATTCTGAATGCAAGTCAAGGAATCCGACGTCCAGAAAATGTCAAAAAGATAAATAGCAATAATCGGAGGCATTTAAAAAGGACTAGGAGTTTCCCCAGCCATTTATTTAAGATAAACTCTTCGTAAAAGTTAATATAATTTGTTAAAATCCATCCATCAAGCAAAATAACTTCATCAGAAGACCTACCGGTAAATATTGATCAACAACTTTGTTTCTTTTTCAAAGCAATGGGGTGCATGGTGAACCGTTTATTGTTGTCGTGCTCCGACAACATAAATTGACTGCAATGACGTGATAAAATGCTCATAACAATTTCCCTATTTTGTGTAGAGTGGATAAAAAAAGTGAACGCAAGACTTCATAAGTTAATTATTCAGTCCTCACTTCCAGACGTAGGGTTATCAGCCAGAAATTCGAGTTGTGTTTCAAAACATATGTCCGTCACGGTCACAACCACCATGACCTAAGTCGTGTCCTCACTTTTCTCATCCAATCTTCTCAAGAGAGAAAAAAGCAGGTTTATCATGAAGGCATTTCCAGTTTATTACAAAAATCAATCCAGCGTGCCTGGAGTTGTGGGATGAAAATAATAGTGTAAGCTTTCCTCTCTCCCATCTCTCCGACATAGCTTCCTCTTCTGATGACGACATTTAACTATATTATATTACCTTTTACTGAGATCCGACTGTTATCAAATTTCTGTTGGTAAATCCTTCTTCCCATTGTATTTTTAGAGAATAAAATACTGTTTACACAAATCAATAAAATAAGTTATACGGCAAACATCTGTGTAGTAAACAGGTGACACACATGTACCCATCACACCAAAGACAATAAAGTGCAAAAGATAATAAAACTACAAAGAGTCAGAGTGTTGCCTCTATGAGACAATATACACAATATATTTAAATGTGTTCATAATTTATTTAAAACTTACGAATTCACCAAATATATCATCAATATTAGATTGGTCTCGAGCCGACATTTATAACAGTTTACAAGGGAAATTCGACGGTAAACATGAAAATTTGTGACGACTAGTTTTATTAA